>ML788608.1:493442-528330 GCA_009831015.1 Picea engelmannii
GTCATTTTTAATGAGGCTTGATACCCATTATTATACAAAAATTACACTAAGTGGATATAATCCTCCCATTTTGATGGCTAGTCCATCACATACATTCTAAGCATGTCCTCAATTATTATGTTAGTCCTCTTTGTTTACCCATTTGACTCTAGGTTGTATGATGTACTAAGATTTAGATTCCCCAAAGCATTTGAGAAAACCTTTCCAAAAATTGGATGTAAACTTAAGATATTTGTCGCAATATATTTCCTTGGGCACTCCATGTGATCCAAAAAGGATCCAGAGAAGGCTAAGAACAACTCAAAACTCACAGAGGCAACTCAAAACGCTTAGAATGGCTTCAACAGAGAGAGAAAGGAAAAAAATTCAAGTTCTCAAAACTCAGTGAAAATGACATTATCATGAAGAGTGTGTCACAAGATTTCTAACGATGCAAACGGCTTGTCAAACAGAGTTACAGATCAAAATATATTCGCAGTCAAAGTTTTGGTCAACCTAACCCAATCAGTGGGGATAAGTTAGCAATTGTACTATTGACGTCAACACTAGTACGGATGACATCATTGACCATACAACATACATGGAAAGCGCATAGGGAGACAAGTGTCATGATGACATCAACATGAATACGTGGCAGCACCAGAGGCTACCACGTGTCACTCATTTTTGTAATTTTTAGGTCGACATGTGGACCAATGAAAACGTTCCACGTGGAAGTGCATAAAGGACACATGGCATCTGTACAATATATGGCAGGCTGACATGGAATTCGTACAACACGTGGCAGGTTGACGTGGTAGAGAGGGGGCGTGGCAGGGCGACTGTACAAAAAGGTGACGTGGGCCAATGTTTGGCTGCCATGTGGCCTGGTCATGGGTTTCCATGTGGCAGTGGACAAATTCCCAATGACGTCCAACAACCGAATTATTTAAAAATATATATAATATATATACCACCAAATTTGGTGGTGGTTCCACCAGAATTGGCGGCATATTCCTTCATCCCGCCAAAATTAGCAGTCCGCCAAAATCTATTGTAACAATATGTTAAAAGGGGAGGCTCGCGAGTTCGACCCTGGGACCTCCACCTAAACCTCCGCCAACCAAGCACTTAAAATAGCCATTGCCAACCAATGCACCAACAGGCCCATCAATGTTAAACCGCCCATATTTTATTATATAAAGGGGGTTTCTGCAAGTGTATGGGAGAAGGGGAGACCAAGCACGCAGATGTATGAATAGAGGCACAAATTTGGAGACATAGTCCATTAATTGTTGCAGGTGTGGGCATGAAAACCGAGACACAATTTCTCTTGGGTCCAAAAGTTCCAGACTCGAATCAAGGTGTGGAGACAATCATTTTTAGGTAATTTGACGCCACGAACGCAGTGGTGATTTTTTTTTCTGATCTGAGCAAAGATTCTGTAGATTAACTCCAGAATGAGGTATACTTATGTATTTTTCCCAATTATTTTATGGAGTTAATAAAAAGGCCTACCCATTTGAGAGCAGGACCCAGAGACGTAGTCCACCAGGGACAAACTTTGTTATCAAGTTATTTTTGTTTACATTTGATGTTTGTGACTCTTTCCTTTTGAGCTTTTCCTTCTTTATAATGCACTTTAGTTTATGTTCATTTAATACAATTCTTTAATAAGTCACTGGATGAAAATATCTTGGATCATGTTGGTATCAAAGCAATCATCTTTGACTTTAATTGTTGAGTATGAATGATTACTAGGGCCAAGCATAAGCAAGGTGAAGGATATCTTAATACTTTCAACCCCGAAGTTGTTCGTGCATCTTGAAGGAAGAAAATGGCAGAAGAGGACAAACGTGATGAGCATGAGAAAAACTTCCACATGTTCTTTTATCGCATGTCAAAAATGGTCGAATGAATGTATGGATATGACAATAAGAGGATGAAGAAGAAAGGGAATACAAAGGAAGCACATGCAGATGATGATGCTTTAGTAAACCAAAGGGCTGGAGGAGATCCTCCTGAGCCTCCATATTCACCTTCAAGTTCTAGTTCTTCCTCTGAGCATTCTCATCATTCTCAGCATTCTCATCATTCTATCCATAAAGCCTCTTTTAAGAAACCATTATTAAAACTTGATGTAAAATTTGCTTTACCTATGTTTAATGGAGACCCTAATCCTGAAAATCTAGATAATTGGATCCGACAGGTTGAAGTATATTGTCATGTTCAGCATATTGATGAAGAGGAAGTTAAAGTGCAACTAGCTTCTCTTCGGTTGGAAGGCACTACTCTCGTATGGTGGGAGATAAAGCTTCGGGATAGAAGCAAGTGTGGTAATCTTATTTCCTCATGGTCGGAATTTAAATCAAAGATAAGGAAGTAGGTATATCCATTAGGGTATTTACATAAAGCAATAATGGAATGGAAAACTTTAAGACAAAGTAAAGGTCAATCTGTATAAAGTTTCACAGAAGAATTTAGGAAGAAATTTATTTCATTAAACATTCCTTTGGATTCTTATGAAACTCTAATGAAGTATATTGGTGCACTTCACAGTTATATTCATCATACTTTGCTCTTGTTTAACCCCACTAGTATTGATGAAGTTTATGTGCAAGCCACTCACCTTGAGAACAGGGGGAAACATGTTCAAGAATATCCCACAAAGAAACCTTCCAATCTCCCACATAAAACATTCAAGAAGTTTAAAAGGAAGGACAAGAAGAACCCCACAGTGACGAGAGAAGGAGGAAAACCATCTTGCACTCATTGCAAGAAAAGTGGTCATGATGAAGAACATTGTTGGAAACTACATCCAGAGAAGAAACCGAAACAGTTTGGTGGAAAGGGGAAGACAAAAACCTTTGCTACAGTGCAACAAGATCTTGGTTTCAATTTAGGAGATGAAGGAAAGATCACAATGGTTGGAGTACAAGGTAAATATTCCCTTCATGCTATTTCAAGTTCCAATAATGAATCTCATGATGATGAACGAAAGAGGAATGAATTATTTCACATAAGAGTTGTATCTAAACACACTAAGATAGATACATTATTTGATTCGGGTTCCCAAGTAAACTTAATATCTAAAGCACTTGTCAAGAAGATGGGTCTTGTAACAAAACCACATCCAAAGTCTTATCCTCTTGGTTGGGTATGTGATAAATAAAAACTTAATGTCACCCAACAATGTAGGGTCAAATGTGCTATTGCTTCAAAGTTGATTGATGAAGTGGATTTGGATGTTGTACCACTTGATATATGTGGCATAGTGTTGGGAAGTACTTATCTTTATGATAGAAAAGCAGTCTTATTTCGTCTTGAGAACAAATACCACTTTACTAAGGGGGGAGTGGAATATATTGTTAGAGCTCACAACATGAGGGTAAATACAACATGACTTGTTAGTCCAGGCAAATTAAAATACTCATAAACACTAATAAGAGATATGTACTCATGGTCGTAAGAGAGGAAGATGTCGGGACATCCGATGCTTTCCAAGGATGTGATCCATCTCATAAAAAATAATGAATTGATATTGTTTCTAAGTATGATGATATTTTTCAGGAACCAAATGGATTACCTCCTAAGAGGGAAATCCAACATGAGATACATCTTCAACATGATTCTCCTCTTCCTAATGTGGGCATGTACAGGATGTCAGTTGTGGAGATGACTGAGATAAAGAAGCAGGTACAGGGCTTATTGGATCAAGGGGTCATCAGGCCCAGTTCATCTCCTCGTGGTTCTCTTATCGTGATGGTGCCAAAGAAATATGGCACATGGCGAATGTGTGTCCATTACCAGGCCTTAAATAAAATCATGGTGAAAAATCGATGCCCTCTTCCTCATATAGATGATTTACTTGATCAGTTGAAGAAAATTGTTTATTTCACTAAGTTGGATTTGTGCAGTGGATATCATCAAATCGGGGTCGTAGAACAAGATGCATGGAAAATTTCCTTTAAAAACAAACAAGGATAGTTTGAGTGGTTATTTATGTTGTTTGGGATTTGTAATGCTCTGTAAACTTTCATGCATGTGATGAATGATGTATTCATCCCTTTCTTAGATGACTTTGTGATTATGTATTTAGATGAAATTCTTATTTTTAGCGAGACTTGGGATGAACATGTGAGGCATGTAAAGCAAGTATTGGATACATTGCAAAGGGAAAAGTTGTATGTAAAAATGTCTAAATGTGAATTTGGCAAGACTACACTTGTATACTTAGGTCATATTGTAGGAGGAGGACAATTGAAAATTGATCCTTCCAAAATTGATGTAATTGTAAATTTGCTTGAGCTAAAAAGTGTAACCAAGGTCCGAAGCTTCGTAGGTGTAGTCCAGTATTGGAGGAGGTTCATTTCAAACTTTTCCTTTATAGCATCTCCTTTGCATGCCTTAACCAGTGTGAAGAACAATTTTTAGTGGGAAGGAAAGCAACAAAAATCTTTCAACACTTTGAAGGAGAAGATCAGTACTTCACCAGTATTAGCATTGTTGAATCTTCAACAACCTTTTGAGATCGAGCAGATGCCTGCGGATACGCTATGGGTGCAGTATTGATGCAATATCGTAAGCCTATCTATTACCACTCTAAAACTTTTAACCAAGTTGTTGTTAACTATCCTACATACGATAAAGAGTTGTATGCATTAGTTCAAAGCGTGAAGAAATGGAAGAACTAATTGTTAGGGAAGGAAACAATCATACATACATATCATCAACCCTTACAGTATCTCCAAGAACAAACCAAACTGCCACAATCTCAACACTACATATGAATGGGTTTTCTACAACAATTTCATTTTGTAATCAAGTACAAGAAGGGTACAAGTAATAAGGTAGACGATATGCTTTCTAGACCTCCTATTTTTGCTTCTATTATTTTGAAGAATACTTCTTTATCTCATGATACCTATGTACAACAATATGCCATAGATGACTATTTTAAACATGTATATGAGAAGTTAACCCATGGTGCACAGGTAGAGAACTATTGTATGTAGGGAAAACTACTCTACCATGTTGGAAATCTATGTATTCCTACAAGTGAATGAGTCTATGTAATATGATAAGCTCACACTTCTCTTGTCTCTGGGCATTTTGGGGTAGGAAAAACTATGGTTCGTTTGCAGAGGTTTTTTTATTGGCCTCAAATGAAAGCAATTGTAACTAAATATGTAAAGGGGTGTGTGATGTTTTCTACTTGTAAGCCCACTAATAGAAAACTGCAGCTATACTCACCACTTCATGTTCCATCCCATCCATGGGAAAGAAATTCCATAGATTTTGTAGGGTGTTTACCAATGACCAAAGGGGGTCATGACTATTTGTATGTTGTATTGGATAGGTTCAGCAAGATTTGTATCTTGATGCCATGTAAAAAGAAGATCACTTCTGAGAATACTGCTAATCTCTTATTTTAGTATGTTTGGGTTCACTTTCGGTTACCCACATCCATTGTCTTGGATTGAGATACTCGATTCCTTGGGGATTTTTGGACTAGCTCATGGAGAATGATGGATACCAAATTAAATAGGAGCATTGTTTTTCATCCTCAGACCGATGGACAGATAGAGGTGGTAAACAAAATAGTGATACTTTTTCTTCGAGGCTACTGTAGCAAGCATCCCAAGTTATGGGATTAATATATACCTTATGTACAACATGTGTACAACCGAGCTTTACATTCATCCACTCAGAGTTCACCTTTTGAGACATGTTTTGGGTACCTACCAAAGGTTCCTTTGGACTTGATGTATGGGAGAGATGTTGATGTGAATGAAGAACGAACAGAGGACAGAGCCCGCAAGTTCATCCAAAGGATCCAGCAGATACACCAGGAAGTCAGGGAATAGTTGGGGAAAAGTCAAGCACAATATAAGGCTCAGGATGACAAGCATAGGGTTGATCATCAATTCTAGGTTGGAGACCAGGTATGGCTTCACATCAGCAAGGAGATATTGAAGGGTGAAGACAAAAAACTCAAGCCCATTTGTTATGGACCCTTCACTATCTTGGAGAAAAGTGGTACCAATGCTTTTCGTCTGGATCTTCCACCTTGTATGCAAATTTACTCAGTTGTGAACATGGAGAACTTGAGACTTTTTAGCCTCCCATGATCATGGATCAGGATGAGGAAGTTTTAATACCTTCAGTTGATGAGTTTTCACCTAAGTACCTAGATGAGTTACAGGAAGATATCATCCTGGACAGAAGGACGAGGACTTCATGCATGGGTGATGTTGATTCTCTTCGAGTAGGCTTAATGGGCAAACATCCAAGAAAGGAAAAGTGGATTGAGAAGGAAAAAGTGAGGGGACTCTTCCCTCACTTACCTGTTGATTAATGAAATATTTTGGTGGTCCAAAAAGCTCTCAGTGGGAAGGCGTGATCCAAAAAGGATCCATAGAAGGATAAGAACAACTCATAACTTGCAAAGGAAACTCAGAATGCTTAGAATGGCTTCAGCAGAAAGATAAAGGGAAAGAATTCAAAGTTCCCAAAACTCAGTAAAAATGGCATTATCACGAAGAGTGTGTCGCAAGATTTCTAACAACGCAAACGAATCGTCAAATGGAGTTACGAATCAAAAGATATCTGCGGTCAAAGTTTTGGTCAACCTAGCCCAATCAGCAGGGATGAGTCAACATTCGTACTACTCACATCAGCACCAATATGGATGACATCATCATCCATACAGCATACATGGCAAGCGCATAGGGCGACACGAGTCATGATGATGTCAACATGATGACGTGGTAGCACCAGAGGCTTCCACGTGTCACTCATTTTTGGACATTTTAGGTCAACATGTGGACCAATGAAAACATGTCACGTGGCAGTTCATATAGGACATGTGGCATCCTTACAATATGTGGCAAGATAAAGTGGAATTTGTACAACATGTGGCAGGCTGATGTGGTAGACAGGTGATGTGGCAAGGTGATTGTACAAAGAGGTGATGTGGGCCAATGTTTGGTTTCCACATGGCCCAGTCATGGGATACCACGTGGCAGTGGGAAAATTCCCAATGATGCCCAGCAACCGAATTATTTAAAAAAATACATAATATATATACTGCCAAATCTGTCGGTGGTTCCACCAGAATCGGCTACATATTCTTTTGTTCTGCCAAACTTAGCAGTTTTCCAAAATCTGTTGTAACTATATGTTAAAAGATGAGGCCCGCAAGTTCGACCCCGGGACCTCCGCCAACCAAGCACTTAAAATAGCCACCACCAACCAACATGCCAACAAACCCATTAATGTTAAACTACCCAGATCTTATTATCTAAAGGGGGTTTCCACCAGTGTACGGGAGAAGGGGAGACCAAGGGCGTAGTTGTATGGACAAAGGCACAAATTTCAAGAGAGAGTCCATTAATTATTACAGATGTGGGCACAGAAACTGAGACAAGATTTATCTTCGGCCCGAAAGTGCCAGACTCGGATCGAGGCATGGAGACAATCATTTTTAGGTAATTCGACGCTAGGAACGCAATGGTGATGTTTTTTTTCTAATCTAAGCAAGGTAGCGCAAAGGTGATGTTTTTTTTCTAAAGTAAGGAACTATATGGTTTGGACATGTTTTGTACACGTAAATGCCCGAGCCATGTAGTGGCTCTAATTAGAGAAATTGAACTATGAGGGCGTCAACCTTGGGCACATATTCATGTGTGCATGTTTACACTTCCAGTTATTCTAGGACTCCTGGATAAGGGAGCTAGTTAAACTCAAGAGAGGTAGCGCAAAGGTGCACAGAGCCTACACAATCTATGTAGGAGTGGATGACTCTCTAATTTCTAAACTCCAGAAGAAACACAAGGAGCATCCCCTCAATTCATTTGAGGTACCAGTAAGATCAGGAGGTATAACTCTCTTCGAGTGCAGACAATGGGGCGCATCCTCCATACCTTTCATCTGTGTGACTGAGGTTTCAGGCTCACGGCCTTAGTGAATTCCCGACCAATATATAAGTGTATAGCCCATGAGAAATTTGGGAGGATCCATATGACCAAGACCCACTAACCCTAGAGCAAGTTTGGAAGGAGCTACGAGATGTTACAAATTTACCAATCGTGAAGTATTATAAGCTGTAGATCCCAAGGAAATCGGGAGTCTCCCTAACCATTGGATCTAAACCATGGTTGGCCCGATGTTGACCACTTCGGGAGAATGGAGGGGTTATAACACCAGAAACCCCAAATGTCGGAGTCGCGAAGCTGATCTTGGTCATTTATAGGAAGAAAACACATGCCAGGAGATCCCGTGGTCCGGGGACTTATCACTCTGGAGAAAACGAGAAAACAATTATTTTGGAGCAAGGATTTTCAAAGCTCTAAAGGCCAGGGTAAATATTTTCCATTACCACGAGTGACACGTGGAACTAGATCTCATGGTCTAGAGGCTTGACACTACGGAGGAATTTGTATGAGAACCTTCAAGGTATGAATACTCTTGAATCCATAAATGGTGGATTAAATCTTAGTGGTCGATATATAGGGGACGTGTGGCAGTAGATCTCGTAGTCTGGAGACTTAGTACTCTAGGGTAATTGATGCATGGCATGTCGATAAGCTATGAAGTCGGAAGTAACACTGGTCATGGATCCACGTGGATGAAGCTTGACCATCGGATCTAGGTTGTGGTCATCCCAGTGTCAAATGTCGAACCTTTCCCTTAGGTGTAAGCATTAATGTGGAGGAAGATCTGTCATCGGATTAATGGTGGATGGATCTCCGCCATAGATTTAGGAGTGTTGTGAGCTCCATGACTTTGGGGAACTCAGGATGACATGTATGAGAAGGACCACGTGGATTCCACATGGCCCTTGACTAATAAACACTCAAAGAACTTTGGAAGGGAATATACGAGCTTTGTTTTGAGCATGGAGACAGTGGTTGGAAATATTTGGACGAGCATAATGTGATAGACACCCCGGAAGGATGATTTGATTAATTAAGGAAGACAAAATTTTGATTCCCCATCCCTTAACAATCCATTTAAGGGGCTGTGGTCATCCCGGCATCGAACGTCGAACCTTTCCCTTAGGTATAAGCATTAATGTGGAGGAAGATCCATCATCGGATTAATGGTGGATGGATCTCCGCCATATATTTAGGAGTGTTGGGAGCTCTGTGACTTTGGGGAACTCGGGATGACATGTATGAGAAGGACCACGTGGATTCCACATGGCCCTTGACTAATAAATGCTCAAAGAACTTTGGAAGGGCATATACGAGCTTTATTTTGAGCATGGAGACAGTGGTTGGAAATCTTTGGACGAGCATAATGTGATAGAGACCTCGGAAGGATGATTTTATTAATTAAGGAAGACGAAATTTTGATGCCCCATCCTTTAAAAATCCATTTAAGGGGTTGGGTTTGTTAAAAATTGGTATCAGAGCATGGCAACAATAATTGGCCTTCTTGGGTTCATGACAGAGTCAAGTGATTTTCATTCTTAGAAAACTTTAAGGGAGAGGGAACCCTGCCCTACCCTGTCTAGTAAAGCATGATTCAGTCATAGATTTGGATGGAACAGAGACCAGTCATAGGACTAGTATATCAAGGATAAGGTGAGCCTGTTGAAAAATATTTCGACCTTTAAAAGAATTGCTTATTATGTGCATTGACTCCTTGAGGAAAAGGACTGTCGATTGGAACTCTTTTTTTGTTTTCAAACTTTTACAACATAAATCTTAGCATGATGACAACAACAGAAGGATTAGAATTTTTTACTTGTTGGATTAATAGTTGTCCCTACATAAGTAGGAATGTGTTGATAAACACTTAGGATAAAACTTGAATGTGAATGGTTGATAATGGCAGGGTCTTTTCAATGGAAACTTGAGCCCAAGGATGGATAAATTGGTGTTTGTAATACTTCCTCTAAGCATGGGAAGTTGTATCCTCTGACATTTAACATGGTTGATTATACAAGGGTTAGGACCTTCATAGAAAATTCCTTGTGCTTAATGGAATTTGGTATGGATTGATAAATTCCATAGAAGTAATAATTATTGCTCTTATAAAAGGATTAAACCATGTATATGAAACTCCTCATGATCAAAGAACTGATGAAAATGAGTAAGTTCAGTTTACTTGACCTATAATGGTTGAAACCTGTAGCATAGATAATCTATTTAAGCAAGATAAAGAGGATTCCTTTGGGACTATTGTTAATTCCCTAAAAAGGGAAAAGTGACCATGGTTGGTTATTTACATGAAGAGAGGGCAACATCAATATGAGTTATGACTATGAGACTAGTCATATAAGTGACTGTAATCTCTCATTGAAGACCACTAATGCTGAAAATAAAATGTCAATTTGAATAGATGAGTTAAAAAGGTGCAAGAGTTGCACCTACATATATACAAATATGTGTATATATGCTTACAAGAATAATATGACTCCAAGATCTCGGCAGAGAGAGCAACTCAGTGATGAGTATCCCTATGAGACTTATCATAAGAATGATTGGAAGATCCTTGGGAGAAGCATCTGGAATTTTGACATGTCCATGTGTGTGGATGACATGGAAAAGGTGCAAGCAATAAGCTTGCATGATGAATGCTTAGATGTGTTTAATTATGCATGAGTGCATGGATTTAATGCATTGTGAAGCTTCTTGATATGAATCCTGATATTAATACCAACTAGGTATGAATGATATTAAATGTGCAAGTGATGCACATGTATGATGTAAAAGTACATGTAAACTAAAGGTGCAATATGGATGCCTTGTTGAGTGATATGTAAGGAAAGAATTGCACTTTCCAAGATTAAATGAATACCATGGATGCATGGGTGACTCTATTCTGAAGAGTTGTGAAAGTTTTGTTTGAAATGATAAATTGAGGGGAATGTATCCCATTCCCTCGGGAAATACTAATATAAATAGATGAAAGAGTAAATGAGAAAAGATGCTATGTTGTCATGATAAGAGGAAAATGATTATGCCTTTGAGGATCACATGAGAAGGATTGTGAAAAATCTTGAGTTAATTGATTTTAAATTAGAGATGTATGTGGGTTGTGAAATATACCTATGGTAGCTACACACAGGATTATGATTATGCATATGGTTAAGTACATCGTGGGTGTAAGTTAACAAAAACCAGAATAGGTGTGGATAAAGAAGTTGGATGCATGACATAAATGCATGTTTATATTACTTAGGGAATGCTTGGTAACAAGTTGAAGCTAATTCATGGATAGTAATGGATATGTAACAAGGAAAGTTGCATGTTTAAGAAGTTCTGTGTGGAGGAACAGAGTCGCAACCTTAATGATTGTTGAGAATTGAGCAGTGGGCTACAAGTTGATATATATATATATAAGAATCCTGGATTACATTCTAAAACAAATGAATGAATGGAAGACAAATGAATGAAGGTTGAACATTCTGACTAATTGATAATAAAATGTGCAGGATGCATAGGTTCATGATCCATTATGAAAAAAAAAATTCTATGAAAGCATGTTGTTGTATCCAAAAAGGTTAGGGTGAGGCCTAATCAAGGATGCTCAAGGGAAAGATAAGGAAAATACCAACAAGGAGTAAATTGCAAAAGCAATGAAATGGAAAAAGGAGGAACACCTTTCCCACCCTAAGAACTATGAATTGTTTAACATAATTATAAGCCTTAGATGAGCAGTCGTGAGAACAAGTACAGCTGGAAAAGTGAAGAATCCCTTAAGTCATTTCTTTTTCTTTAATTTGTTTCTTTGGGATAAGATAAAATTGAAAGGATGATATGTGAAAAATTTTAAGACATGAGAATATGGATGGCTATAGAATATTGAAACAACTAAAAGTTTGATTGAGGTCTCACTCACAAAAACATTGAGGGAAACGTGACAAGTGCATAAAGATATGTTAGGACATATCTGAAACTATTTATTGATTTAAATTCTATGGTACTTGAATTCTTTTATTTTACCTGGTGACTAATATATTTATGATGTATGTCATGTGTAGAAAAAAATTGGAGTTGTTGGGGAAGACAACTTCCAATGATGAACAACCTCAAGTAGAGGATGACTATGAGAAGGATGTTATTGAAAGATTGTTGAAGGGACTGTTAAAGTCCCCATAAAGCACTATTGATGAGGTAAAAATCAGAAAGAGGGTGCTAGCATCCAAGAAAATGTATAAAAGTTTTCATTACCTATGTGGCACAAGGATGAAGGGATTGGGTAAGAATCCCTTCTGAAATGTTTCATTGTCTTAATGTTATGCATGTAATTTTGAAAGGTCGTTGTATGCCATTGATACCCAAATAGGGTATGACTAAATAAGGAGAACTTGAATGATGGAGGTGTGAACCTCTAGTAGTAAACACTAATTGAAATCCTTGGAAGAATTCATGAACTAATATGTCATGAATATTTTGAACAATCAAGGAATGATTGGGAAGAAAAGTGCTCATAGACAACACGCTGATTTAATACATTGAGGAAACTTCATGTTTTCACAAAAAGGGAAGACAATGGATTGTCCATTGAGGAAGGAGGACCTTCCAATACTCTACTTGAATTGTAGAGGTGTTAAAGAAAAGAGAAAATTTGGATGGCCACGAGTGTTGGCACCCTAGTTACTAACGAAGGAAGAATGCTTGGGTGCATTCAAAAGAAACTTCTAGTTTCATATGTGTTGATTTGGGGTCATGATCATCCTGTAGCAGGAATCATAGTCCTGTTCTAAGAGTGAATGAGGATGAATAAGCCACATGGTGAAGAGGTTGGTTGAAATCCAATACACCATGGCAAGATGCTTGTCATAAGTATGGTAAACTTGAAATCAATGCAAGGGTGCATGGGAAGTGAATGTGGCCATGGATATTGGCCCCTTGGGTTAAATTCACTTAATGTTGAACTACATTTTGAAAGGTTTGGTATGCTAAAATGATGCATAGGTAAGGAATGAGGTTTCATTTCATGTTTATATAAATGTGATTTGAATGTTAGCATGCACAATTTAAAAAATTCTTTTGATGTCATTGTAAAGGCACAATGAAAATATATGTGCATGGGAAACTAACAATTTGTTTGGTTGATTGAAGTTGAAAGTTCGGGAAGAAAAGAGTCTTGGATATGGAAATGTTGTAAGTCCATAAGGAAGACCAAATTTCTTGCTGAGCCAAACTACGAGGAATGGTATTTTCCTTTTTGAGAAAATGAATTTGATTGTTAGTAAGCACGGTTTTGAAATCGTTTTTGAACCACTGCAAATGTGGAATGAAAATATAATGTGCATGGGAACTAACAATGTTTTGGGTTGAGGAATGTTGAAATTACAAGAAGAGAAGGGTTTTGGATATGGCATTATTGTAAGCCCATAATGAAGACCAATTACCTATTGAGCCAAACTTCTATGGGAAGGAAAGTCCCATGCTTGTGAATCTGTTTCCTGTGCGGAACAGATCTGAAACTAAATGTGGAATGGGAAAAATCCGTGGGTGACATATTTGCAATAAAATTCTAAAATTAAAATTTATGATGATATCTCATAAATTCATGTATACATGTGATACAGGTGAGAAGAAAAGGATTTTTCCAGGGAGGATAGATGAAGGTTGTCAAATCTGGAAAGAATGAAAGATGGCTATTGTTGAGACATGAAAATCTCATGGTAAGTCACGATCACCATAGAACATGTTGTGTTGTGGTAACACAAGCCTAAGAGATGCCTCAGCAGAGTAGGTATGAGGGAAGCCTTGACTGTAAGGCTCAATGAAGTCTTTGGAAATATTCTTGTGTGAGAAATCCTTAGCAAGGAAATATGGATAATCCGAGGAATTGTATAGCAGAGAAGGGGATGCCTAAGCCTGGGCCTGGAGGGTGAGTGACCACAAGGAAGAGGAGACTTTGATAATCCTTGTAAAATATTGATTGGGACCATTCACACAATGGGTATGTCTAGGAAAAAAAGTAAGCCAAGAGAACAAGACATCCATGTGGATGAAAATCCATGAACTACACAGATAAGTATTGTTCTATATTATGACAATTTCCAATTGAATTTTGCATAACAAAAAAAACATTTGCATGAAAATTGTGATTGATATGCTTGTTGTCCTAGAATTTTGAAGGCAGGTAATGAAGGAGAAGATTTTGGAAAGGACCTGACCAAGGAAGAGGATCAACATTTCTGAAATGGTTGAATGAGAAAAGGCATGACAGGTGTTACTAAGAAATAACATCGAGGACGGTGTTCCTTTAAAGGGGAGAGGATTGTAACACCCATGTTTCCCCTAGCCTGTAATTAATCATAAATCATGATTACCATGATGTGACATGGGAACAATGTAAATGTATTATGGTTTAAAATGGCAATGATTGATTGTGGGGATGAATCCTTGAAGTAATGGTCATGATATCACTAGAGGAAATAATGGGAAAAACTATGGAGAGGGTGCATCATGTCAAATGACCCAAAATTTCCCTTTGCTGGGGAATAATAAATCTCCTCCGGTTCCCAAGGAGGAATTAGTTAATGAAGAAAGCATTGATGTTTGAACTATCAACCACCCCCATGAATGGAAGCAAGGTATGGCTTAAGAATGTTATCCTGAAGTACCACAAGGTCTGGCAGACCCAGGCTAACCTGAGTTTACTTCTGACAGAAGGAACATGACAAAGAGAAGAACCTTCCCAAGGAGGGATGTGTGCAAGGAGAGAATGGCATGCAGAAAGATCTCAAAAGAGGAGGGTGTGCGAGGCTCTCGAGTGGAAAAATGGAAGAGAACAGAACTTGAGAAGAAGGTGGCAACATTGATGCTAAGAAAGCATCTGATAAACCTCACAGAGGTTGTGATAGAGAAAGGATCTCTAAGAATGTGGCATAAATTCCCTAGTGATATCATGGATTGGCACGGGGGTGGCTAGAGTGCTAAGAGTGAATGCCTCTAATCCTATGGTTGGGTGGAAAGGTGAACACCCACGGTTAGTTAGTTGGTTTCAACCTCTAATAGATAAGTATTCTTATACCCTATGTAATTGAGTTGTAACTGTAAAATAAATTTGGATATCCTGTGAATGTTTCAAGGATGTGCATGTGTGCTTGATGGATATTTTGTGTTCCTTTATTTTTTCTTGATTGTGTACTTAGGCAAGTAAGGAACTATATGGTTTGGACATGGTTTGTACACATAAATGCTCGATCCCTTTAGTGGCTCAAGTTAGAGAAATTGAATTGTGAGTGCGTGAACTTGGGCACAGTTTCACGTGTGCATGTTTACACTTCTAGTTGTTCTAGGCCTCTTGGATAAAGGGAGCTCGTTAAGCTCAAGAGAGGTAGCACGAAGGTGCATGGAGCCTACACAAGCTACATAGGAGTGGAGGACTCTCTAAGTTCTAAACTTTGTAATAAATACAAGGAGCGTCCCATGAATTTATTTGAGGTACTAGTAAGCTTAGAAGGCATAATGCTCTTAGAGTGCAGACAAGGGGGCGCATCCTCCAAACCTTTCATCTGTGCGACTGAGGGTTCAGGCTTACAACCTTAACAAATTCCTAGTCAAGAGCTAATTGTATAGCCCAGGAGAAATTTGGGAGGATCCATATGACCAATGGTTCTGGGGAAAGTTCGGAAGGAGCTCTGGGATGTTACAACTTTACCAATCGTGAAGTATTGCAAGTCATAGATCCCAAGGTATTCAAGAGTCTCCCTGACTATTGGATCTACGTTATGGTCAGTCGGGTGTTGACAACTTCAGGAGAATGGAGGGGTTATAACACTAGAAACCTCGAATGTCAGAGTCACGAAGTTGATCTCATTCATTTATAGGAAGTGAACATGTGGCAGGATATCTCATCATCTCGGGACTCAGCACTCTGGAGGAAACAGGAAGAAACTTATTTTGGAGCAAGGATTTTCGAAGCTCCAAAGGCCAGAGTAAATCTTGTTCATTGCCACCAGTAACATGTGGTGCTAGATCTCTTGGTCCGAATATTTGACACTCCAAAAGAATTTGGACGAGATTCTTCAAGGTGTGAAGACTCCCAAAGCCACGAATGATGGAGTAAATCTTAGTTGTTGATATACAGGGGACACATGGTGCTAGATCCCATAGTCTGGAGACTTAGTACTTCAGAGGAATTGAGGTGTGGCATGTATATAAGATCTGAAGCTCAAAGTAACACTGGTCATGGATCTATCGATCTACGTGGACGAAGCCTGACCATTAGATCTAAGTTATGGTCAGTCCAACATTGACCAACTTCAGGAGTAAGGAGGAAGCCACACCACAGATCCCCCGAACGTTGAAAGTATGAAGTAACGGAGGTCATCGATCCAAGGGTTATGTGGATGCACCTTGACCATGAGATTGAATGGCTTGGAAGGTTATCGATCCAGAGTGATGTGGCACAGTGACGTCATCTAGGGTGACATGGACCCACGATCAATGTGCCACTTGTCACCTAAATTCATGTGTTTTGCAAATATTATAGGCCCAATAACACATGACATGTGTCACCCACTGAAGGGGCCACATGTCATCTCTGTCTTGCCTTGTATCACACCTGGCACTTACCATTTGGTCCATCTAGTGGGAGAAGTAGGCGAGACCCAATTCTATTTTCCTTTGCATATAGTACGTCACCCCGTGCGAGGGTGGACCCTTCGGGAGTCTGGGACTCTGGGTTTTTGGGATGAAACATCACGGGTAGGACAAAAGGACCGAATATCGGAGCCACGTCTTAAGCTCACGGGGCTTCAGGAGATAGATACTCCAGGAGACTTGGGTCATTAGATTGCATACTCCCAAAAGGGTCGAAGCACCAAATGCCGAACCTTTCCCTTAGGCATAAGCATTAATGTGGAGGAAGATACTCCATCAGATTAATTGTGGATGGATCTCCGTCATAGATTTAGGAGTGTTGGGAGCTCTATGACTTAGGGGAACTTGGGATGACATATATGAGAAGGACCACGTGGCCCTTGACTAATAAATGCTCGAAGAACTTTGGAAGGGAATATCTTCCAGTCCTGAGCTCAGTTTTGAGCGTGGAGACAATGGTTGGAAATATTTGGACAATAAGAACATGATAGAGACTGTGGAAGGAGGATTTCATTAATTAAGGAAGACAAAATTTTGATGCCCCATCCCTTAAAAATTCATTTAAAGGGATGGGGCATCAAATTTTTTCGTTCTTCCTAGATATCTCAAATCCTAACTCCATGATATCCATCAGGTTCTACACGCCATGAGCTTTCCAATGGTTGTTGTCTCACTAGAATCTGATCTCTGGTCTACAAGTTATGGCCTCTCAAAATACTCGGACGTTGTTAATTGGGGTCTTCGACATTCAGCGTCAAAGATTCCTATTTCCTAATCCCTGAAGTCTTGTAATCGCACCATGTTCCCTTATCCCTTCATATTTCGGTGATTTACATTGAATGACCCCTTTTGGGAATTCGTTCATCGAAAATTAGTTGTCTTCGTAATACATTTTCGGCATTTCAGCGATCAAATATTGTCATTGGAATTTCAGCCTATGACGATCAGAGATTCTCGTTGAGTCCTCCTTTATCATACTATGTTCTTATATTTCTAAGTCTCGTGGGCTTTCCACGTGGCCCCGACCTTCGATCCTTTATGTACCCTACTATTTCAAGTCCTTCGGAGCCGCGGAGTCCCAGACTTCTAAAGTTCTGAAATCGCTCCATGTGGCTCCAGCCTTTAGGCCTTTCTACGACACTACACCCCGGGTCTCCCAGAGTCCCGAAGTGTCAGAATTCACCATTCACGTGACCAGGTGGACACGTACCAGGGATTGACACATGACGAGGGCCAGGGGTGACATATGCACTCGTTAGGAGGTGACACATGTCACGTTCTAATGGGTCCAAAGGTATACAAAACATATGTATCTAAGTGACATGTGCCACCTCAATCGTGGGTCCACGCACCCTGGGTGATGTCAGTGAGCCATGTCGGCCCCTGACATAGCCTTCTAACGCTCCTCGGATCTCACTATCTAGGTATTCCCACGTAGACCCCTTGATATACGGCTCACATTGCTTCGACGATTTTGGCGTTCGAGAGTTTTGGAGGTGTCATACGCCAAATCCTCCAGAGTTCCAAGTCTTCGGATTATAATATCTGGCGACATGCATCACTGGAGGCAACGACCAGGATTTACTTCGACCTTTTGAGCTTCGGAGGTATATAACACTATACCTCAAACTTCCGAACTCCCGGAGTCCTAGACTACCAAAGTACCCACTATTACATGGGATGAAGGGTAATACACGGTGGCAAGTACAGATGTATCCCGAGTATCCTACCTGCTAGATGAACCCAATGTCTAATACATGGAAATATTGATCTTACACGTGACCCCTAAATAGGGTGACACGTGTCACAGCTTAATGGGCTCATGGGGTCTGCATATGCACAAATATAGGTGACACGTGGGATGTGTACTATGGGTCCACGTCACCCTGAGTGATGTCAGGGTGTCATGTAACCTCACTCTAATACCACTTTGTAATACACCCAACCCCTTAAATGGATTGGGGCATCAAAATTTTATCTTCCTTAATTAATCAAATCCTCCTTCCGGGGTCTCTATTATGTTCTACTCATCCAAATCTTTCCAACCACTATCTCCATGCTCAAAATCGAGCTCAGGACTGGAAGATATTCCCTTTCAAAGTTTTTCAGGTGTTTATTAGTCAAGGGCCATGTGGCATCCACGTGGTCCTTCTCATACATGTCATCCCGAGTTCCCCGAAGTCATGGAGCTCCCAACGCTCCTAAATCTATGGCAGAGATCCATCCACCATTAATCCGACGACAGATCTTCCTCCATGTTAACGCTTACGCCTAAGGGAAAGGTTTGTCGTTCAGGGCTTCGACATTTTTGGGAGTATGTAGTCTAATGAACCAAGTCTCCTAGAGTACCTATCTCCCAAAGTCTCATGATATTTCCACGTGGCTCTGGCCTTCAGGTATTTTTTCCTACCCATGACGTTGCATCCCAAACCCCAGGAGTCCCAGACTCCTGAAGGGTCTACCTTTGCACGAGTTGACGTACTAGATGTGAAGGAAAATACAGGTGGGTCCCACCTACTTCTCCCGCCAGATGGACCAAACAGTAAGTGTCAGGCATGACACGTGGCAAGGAAGATACAACACGTGGCCCCTTCAGTGGGTGACATGTTTCATGTGTTAATGTGCCTACAGAGTCTGCAAAGCGCACAAATACATGTGATAAGTGGCACGTTGATCACGGGTCCACATCTTCCTAGATGACGTCATTGTGCCACATCACTACAGACCAATATCCTTCTAATCCCTTCAATATCACAGTCAAGGTGTGTCCACATAACCCTTGGATCGACGACCTCTGTTACTTCATAATTTCGGCATTTGGGGGATCCATGGTGTGACTTCCTCATTACTCCCGAAGTTGGTCAGCATCAGGATGACCACAACTAAATTCTGACAGTCAAGCTTCATCCACATGGATCCACATATCCATGGCCAGTGTTACTTTTGGCTTCAAAGCTTATCGACATGCCACACCTCAAGTCCCCCAGAGTACTAAGTCTTCAAACCACAGGATCTAGCATCACACATCCCTTGTATATCAACGGCTGAGATTTAATCCGTCATTCACAGCTTCGGGAGTCTTCACACCTTGAAGACTCTCATCCAAATTACTCCAGAGTGTTAATCCTTGGGACCAAGATATCTAGCACCATGTGTCACTGGTGGAAACGACCAAGATTTACTCCAGCCTTCATAGCTTTAGAAATCCTTTCTCCAAAATAATTTTCTTCCTGTTTCCTCTAGAGTGATGAGTCCCCAGATGACAGGATCTCCTGCCACATGTCCACTACCTATCAACATTCGAGATCAACTTCAACATGCTCACCTTACCCTTGATATACCAGTCCTATGATTGGTCTGTGCTCCATCCAGACCTATGTCTGAATCATGCTTTAATAGATAGGGTAGGGCAGGGTGCCCTCTCCCTTAAATTTTTCTAAGAAAGAAAATCACTTGACTCTTTCATGAGCCCAAGTAGGCCAAGTTTTGTTGTCATGCTCTGATACCACTTTGTAACACACCCAATCCCTAAATACCCTTTCTAGGGATGGGGCATCAAATTTTCATTCTTCCTAACTATCTCAAATCCTAACTCTGGAATCTCCATTGGGTTCTTCTCACCACGATCTTTCCAATGGTCACTGTCGCACTAGAATCCAAGCTCTGGTCTGCAGGTTATGGCCTCCCAAAATACCCGAGCATTGTTAATTGGGATCTTTGGCATTCGACGTCGAATATTCTTATTTCCTAATCCTCGAAGCCTCGAATTAATGGAGTTCATGGATCTGGAGATTACATGTACTCCTACTGACTGTGAGATCGAAGGGCTAGACAACTATCAGTCTAAGGTGACATGGCACTCTAACGTTACTGAGGGTGATGTGGACCCATAGTATGCATGCCACATGTCACCTAAATTTTTGTATCTGCAGACCCCATGAGCCCATTAAATTGTGACATGTGTCACCCCCTATAGGGGCCACGTGTTCGACATTGAATTCATATGACAGGTAGGATACTTGGGATCCACTTGTACTTGCCACCGTGCATTACATGTCATCCCACACAATAGTGGGTACATTGAAATTCTAGGACTCCAGGCGTCCGAAAGTCTGAGGTATAGTGTTGTAGACCTTTGGAGCTCTTAAGGTCGGAGTAAATCTTGTTCGTTACCTCTATTGATGCATGTTTCCAGATATAATAATCTGAAGAATTGGAACTCTAGAGGATTTTGGGTATGACACCTCCAAAACTCCCGAACGTCGAAATCGACGAAGCGATGTGAATCGTATATCAAGGGGTATACATGGATAGACCTAGACAGTGAGATAGGAGGAACGTTAGAAGGTTGTGTTAGGGGTTGGAGTGGCTTGTTGACATCACCCAGGGTGACGTGGACCCACGATTGAGGTGTCACATGTCACTTGGATACAGATGTTTTGAAGACCGCTGGACCCATTAGAATGTGACATGTGTCACTCCCGAACAAGGGCACGTGTCACCCCTAGCCCTCACAGCTAGTCATTCCTTGGTACATGTCCACCTAGCCACGTGAATGGTGAATTTCTGGACTACGGGACTACGGGAGACCCAGGGTGTAGTGTCGTAGAAAGGCCTGAAGGCTAGAGCCATGTGGAGTGATTATGAAACTTTGGAAGTCTGGGACTCCACGGCTCCAGAGGACTTGAAATAGTATGGTGTAGAAAGGCCCGAAGTTTGGGGCCACATGGCAAGCCCACGGGACTTCAGAAGATGAGAATGTAGTATGATAAAGGAATACTAAATGAGAATCATCGATCACTAAAGGCTGAAAGTCCAATGACAATAGCCGATCGCTGAAACGCTAAAAATGTAGTACGAAGACCATCGATTTCTAATGGTTGAATTCCAAAGAGGGGACATTCAATGTAAATCGCCGAACACCGAAGGGCTTAAGGAATGTGGCGAGATTATGGGACTTTGGGGATTAGGAAATAGGAATCTTCAGCGTCGAATGTCGAAGACCAGAATTAACAATGCCCGGGTATTTCGGGAGGCCATAAATTACAGACCAGAGCTTGGATTCTAGTACGGCAGTGACCATTGGAAATATTGTGGTGAGCAGAACCCAATGGAGATCCCGGAGTTAGGATTTGAGATAGTTAGGAAGAACGAAAATTTGATGCCCCATCCCTAGAAAGGGTATTTAGGGATTGGGTGTGTTATAAAGTGATGTCACGTGTCATCTTTGCCTTGCCACATATCACACCTGATACTTACCTTTTGGTCCATCTGGTGGGAGAAGTAGGTGGGACCCACCTGTATTTTCCTTCACATCTAGTACGTCACTCCATGTGAGGGTGGACCCTTTGGGAGTCTAGGGGTTTGGTATGCAACGTCATGGGTAGGCCAAAAGGCCTAAAGGATGGAGCCACATGGCAAGCTCATGAGGCTTTGGGAGATAGTAACTCTGGGAGACTTGGGTGGTTAGACCACATACTCCTAAAAGGCTCGAAGCACCAAATGTTGAACCTTTCCCTTAGGCATAAGTATTAATGTGGAGGAATATCCACCATCGGATTAATGGTGGATGGATCTTCGCCATAGATTTAGGAGCGTTGGGAGCTCCATGACTTCCGGGAACTCAAGATGACATGTATGAGAAGAAACATGTGGCCCTTGACTAATAAAGGCTTGAAGAACTTGGGAAGAGAATATCTTCTAGTCCTAAGCTCAATTTTGAGCATGGAGACAATGGTTGGAAAGATCTAGACGAGCATAACATGATAGAGACCATAGAAGGGGGGTTTTATTAATTAAGGAAGACGAAATATTGATGCCCCATCCCTTAAAAATCCATTTAAGGGGTTGGGTCTGTTACAGGAAGGGCCATCGAGGGCTTGTTCTACATAGTTACACCTAACATGATTGATCCAATTAGGGATGAGCCAAGTAACATCATGTTCAATGGTGAATGAGTGTGGGAAGGTTGAACTAGTGAAGTAGTAAGACCCAAGACACCTCCCAATGCTAGTGGGAGGCCTTGTTGGAGTTGATAATGTAGAGGTGACAAAGAATCCCCTATGCTTCTAGAATTGCAATGAGTATGTGATTTTGAGTGGGAAATCATAATCAATGTTTTTTATCAAGTAAAAATGTATAATCAAAGAAAATTACTTTAACTAAACTAAAACAATCGAGTGAAATAAATGCAACAATATTGATATCTCAATCTAGGTTAATAAATGTTTTGATAGAATCAAGTCTTTCACATGAGGGTGTGAAAAAACATGTGTCTTAATGAATTGATTTCCTTCCTCTCAATAATGTAACTAGGCCTTCCAATAGTATCAAGAATAAGGCATTGACCTTGTAACATACCCAGCCACCACAAGCTAGCCATGCTACTTCAAAATTCTCTTCTAAATTGAATTCGAATTCTGATAAATTTTTATTTCACAAAGAGGCATGAAATATTCACATGCAGAGATCAAGATTCATGCTACAACATAAAATAAATGAATATAATTCCATACACAGGATTAACCAGCAAGAATGCACATTATAAACATGAATCTCAAAGATAAAAATTAATACACAGTGGAAATAAACATATAGGTAAATCAAAACATGATAGAGAGAACTTATATTTAATGAAACAAATCATCAATTGGTCGCAGACCAAGGATGCTCCTCCTAACCGTAGACATTGTTGTTCCAAGTCTTCAACATCAATGTCATCCCCGAGCCAGGGCTATGAATCCACAAGGATAGTTACAGGGTGTCACTCAGCTTCCCAAACCATTCAGCACTCAATCTCTGACAAGATTCTCAACACACACGACAATCCAAAGTACACCGGCTCTCTTTTATCCATCCTACACAACTCAAGAGAATGGACCCCCTTCTCTTCCATGCAGTCCCTCAGGTTGTCCACCTCCTTCCAGGGCTCCAGTGCATCTGGTTAAGAATATCCATGTTGGGACTCTCAGGATTCACAGTTGTGAACAAAACTTAACACATGCTAATGCATCTTAGACATGCAGACATTAATTCATGGTTGGAATACACCAACAATCATTACAGCCAACAAAACAATGTCTCCTCTCCAACAATTCGTTTTTCTTTCCCGATCCAAGATCCAAATGAATGAGGAATGACAAATGGGTGAAAGAGTGAATGGAGAGAGAGAATATAACGAAAGGTGTGAACCCTCAACCACAAGTGAAAAGGGTGAGTGAAGGAGAAGAACCCCAAAAATAGCCTGTAAGATGGGTTTAAATATTTTCTTGAAATCAAAAACCACATTGCCTTCCCCTAAGAAACTCATGTAACCACTTCTCTCAATTAAAACATTTATGGGTAAATAAAATATGATAAAAATGACTTAACCCCTCAAGCCCCCTCTCTTGTGGAATCATAGCCCCCTATAACTCGTGTCCTTGTCCTTCTTGCAACCAGAGATGTATTTTATTACTAATAATGATCAAAAAATTACATTTCCTAGGCACTCTAGCCTCTTTTAATTGTTTGGGCACTTTTTCCTTTCATACATTAACAAAATACATTATTTAATATGGGGCACAAAACCAAGGTATTACAAACCCATCGAAAGAGGACTAGTGAAGGTGCAAAAAGATTAGTTATAAGGAGTATTGGGGGCATGTCCTAAAGGAATTGGCAACATTTCCAAATAGTTTTTCAAAATCTAACCCAAGTTCATTTGCAACCCACAAGTTCCACATCTATATAAATCCTAAGTTTGGAAACTAGGTTACCTCCTTTAAGTGCAGGCATGAGACTCTCATCCCCAAAAAGTGATCACATGCTAGCTCAAGAAGACTTGCAAGAACAACTGGACCTAATCCTTTGCCCCTTCACAGGTATCTCCCTTCCTTAGTGCAACACACCTGAGATGAAGGATTTTAAAACACCCTAAGACAAATTCTAAGTTTCAAAAGAAAGGGATAATGGGGGGATATTTGGATTCCTACCCCAGAGATCCTAACCTATACTAAAATATTGTTGTGTGACCTTATGGTGGAGGATTTAAGTGGGTTTCTTAGAGTTGTACTAATTAAAAGTTTGGGATTGGGGTCATGAACCAATCTATTTTCTTAAGGGCGTGGTCAAGGATATTTTCAAAACTCCCCAATTTTTATAATTCTCCAAGGTAACTTTTGGGTGAAAGGAAAAGAGCATACTCAATAGATGTGAACTTCCAAATCCTTTGTGTGTGAGTGAAAAATGTGTGCAAGTGATACATGCAAAAATATTTATGAGTGAAATTGCAACATGTGGGTTTCATGGGATCTATTAATTTTCCCTAATTAACCTCTAAATGTGAATTGCAGCCTTGCAAAATTTGAAATTGCGTGAAAATAAAACTAGTCCTAGATTGTCAAGATATGGACATTTGGGGTCCTTCCAATATTTAACTTCCTAGGTGTTTGTTTTGCATGAAATTGTGGAAAATAAAACTTCCCTGGACTGCAAAAACAATGTGGACAATTTGTGGTCCTTTGTTCATTTAAATCCCTATTACTGATTTGGAAACAAAAAATATATTCCTAAACATTTTTTGAAAGGGAGATGAAAACGTTTTCCACCTTTCTGATCTACCAAGATCACCCAAAAGGGTGAGGTAGAGAGAATAATAGGATGAAAAGATTCACTTCTAGTCCCAAGAGAAAGTTTATTGATGATTAAAAATATATAATTCATGAAAGTTCGTGTGTTCAACTAGCCATCCACATGGAAAGGAAATAAAACTTGGTTTTGTTTAACCTCTCTACCAATCTAGGTTGAATAACTACCATGCAATAATGAACTTGAAGCTGGACTATTTAGGCTTACAAAGTGCGGAGAAATAAATCATATCACCTAACTCTAAACTGAAATTGAAAAAATTGCAAAAAAATGTAAATGAAGCGATCAGTGTGGGTATGTACGTAGATAGACATGCAGATCTCACAAATGTGTAATGACATAGTCACAAAACTTGCACGAGTTTCAAAGAAACAAATGTGAAAATTGTTGTTCAGAAGAAAGATGATTTCTACTATGATAAAAAGTTGAAACAATTGTTTTCAAGCCATGAGTAGGCCGATTGGATGACCTGTAAGACAATCCAAGTTATAAGAGAGGCTCCAAAATCCTATGAATGATGAATTATGGGTTAGAAATCCCACTGGAGTCACAAATTTGTTTGGGATTTTTGGCCACTTTGGTGAGACAAAAGTCCCTTTCTATAGAAAGGATACAAGACATATAATAGGTTATTGTTAGAGTTTTAGTACAATACCACAAACACCATTGCAAAGCATAAACAAGAAGAAAAGAAACACATAGAAACCATGAAAAATGCATAAATTAGTAAAAAGATAAACAAAGGTATTTATACCAATTGAAATAGCTTTATTGTTGCATCGTTAGAGGGTGTCTTGAGCTTGAGATATCTTCCACTCTCCTTTGGGAAGGGTTCATTTTTTCTCCCTTCTAAAATGGTGTATTATTTCCGTGAGATAGAATTCTACTATATTGTGTTGGTGACAATCCCAATGATTACTTGTATTACTCTATGAGTGATTTTTAGGTGATAACACAACCCTCATCAACATTCCTTGGTTTGAATATCATCTTTCAAAAATGTCAATTTACACCCCCTATATACTTGAGGAGTACATTTGGGTTCTTCGAAGAGATACCCAACATGATCGCCTTCTTCTTAAACTCATTGGTGTGCTCTTTAACACTCTTCCCTTGCCTCTACATGAAGTGTTTCTAACAAATCCATTGGTCCTCTACATACCCAATAATGTAAAATTGGGACTTAATGAGGATTTTGAACACCTTTTAGTTAGTTATTGGTGGATTGCCCTCTAGCCCAGTTTTCTTTGTAACATCCCCCAACTTAATTGAGGAACATTACTAGTGGAATACACATAAGAATAAAAATAATTCTGCTAAATAAATTCCTATAGCTTACCAACTACTTAATCATGTGAATTTAATGGTCATTATCGAAATGCATCTATAGAATGATGAAATAACACATGAATACAACTAATAACTCATTACAGTAGCATATAAATCAGTCTCATACATAGAGTTCATGCACTAAAATTAACTCATAATGCAAGACATAAAAAAGATAAAAACACTTATCCTTTTAAAATAGGTGTGCAACCAATTGTTTGGGATGGATGTTCCAGCCAACTATAGACATGTTGTTCCAATATCAACAACAAGTCACCCCTGAGCTAGAACTAACAATCCACAAAAGATATATGTCTCACATTGTCTAGTCACAGCTCAGAAAATCCCACAACCCACTAGCATTCTCCTACAACTATACGTATTTTCCACCAGTTATCTTCCTCTAGATTGACCTAACCCAAGGAATGTACCCATTCATGCCTCTTGGTCCATCGGGCATCCCATTCATTTATCAGGGTCTCTCTGGCATAGTTCACCATGAATTTCACTATTGGGAAACTCAAGGGAGCTCACTACTAGGAAAACTACCAGGAAAACAACAACAATCACTTGTAGTTACAGTGAAACTCACACAAGAGTTCACTCTTTGGGCTTGACAACCTGGCTCCTCAGTCTTCTACTCCAAATATGCTTTAGAATTCAACCTCCATGGTTGTTTCATCTCCATTGCTCTTCTTTTATGTTCTCTTCTTCGTGTTCATGCAAAAACATGACTTTCGAGAAACTACCTTCTTGGCCATACAAATTTTCTCTCTCTCTTGGCTTGCTTTCTTGACTTAAAATATTCCCCAAACTAAGTGTACTCGGTCCCATGCTCCCAATAACTATGGGATGTGGCTTCTCACACCCACCCTCTTACATGAATTCAATGATTGGTATCTTCCACACTCAAGCAGAAAATAGAAGTTGAATACATAATCATAATTAAATTGAGGAATGTGGGTTTGGATTAATACCCATGAATAATTTATCCCTTGGGCCACTCTTTGAAACTCCTAGACAATCCCCTCCCTTGTGTATTAACCATCCCCCATCTCTATCCATATCCCCCAACATATGGCATCACATTTTATTTATCAAAATTCAAAAACACCATCTTCATATACATCGCTTGGCCACAACCATACATTATATCTACATTAGGCATTAATTAAATTAGGGATTCTAGTAGGGATATTGCATTCCCCATCCCCTACAAGTATGCATCATCATCAGTGCACAACACTATACACACACACACACATTTACATCATAAGACTTAGAAAAATAATAATTCTATTATTTTTATACTCTGACAGTAGTTCTAATCATAATATCTCATTCCTCTCAACCCACAGACCCAAGGACTACACTCCCTTCATTGTTCTCAGTCCATCGGGATGTACCATTATTTTATCAGGGCCCACAATGTAGGTTGGTTAGGACTCTGAGATGTGGTTCCAGAACTCTAGTTTCTCAAAATGGAGTCTTGCATTCTTGTGTTTTGTTTTCTTCAAAATTGAAAAACAATTGTGGGTATTCCTCCCACATAATTTATTCATTCTCTGATGTTTCATCTTCAAGAATGTAGCAATTCCATCGAACCTTTACCATCCCTATGTCTTTTTTCCTGATCACTTTGACTTTCCATTCCAAGATGTGTACTAGTTCCACCCAGAAATCCCCTTCGGGTTCCACCTGGATCATAGTCCAATCAATTATGTGGTTATGGTCAAACACATATTTATTTAATAATGACACATGAAATACATTATGCAATATCATGGATGCAGGAAATGATATCATCTATTCCACTGACCCTATCCTCTCTAAGATTTAAAAAGGCCCACAGTATACTGTTGCCAACTTTGGGAAACTTCCTAATCTTAGTGAAATTATCTTCGTTTTCATTTTTAAAAATACATGTTTGCCCACTTTAAAGTCTTTGAAAGCTCTCTTCTTATCTTCATAATTTTTCTATTTGTCATGGGAAGCCTTTAAGTTTTGCTTTACCTTTGTCATTTTCTCTTCTATTTCCTTCAACAAATATGGCCCAATAACAAACTATGTTTGTTGGGATATCCTAGCTCACTGGTATGTTACACTTCCTTCCATATAATGCTTAAAATGGGCTCATTTTTAATGAGGATTGATACACATTATTGTAAGAAAATTACACTAAGTGGATACAATCCTCCTACTTTTATGTTTGGTCCATCTCATACATTATGAGCATGTCCTCAATTATTCTATTAGTCCTCTCTTTGTTCTCATCTAACTATGGGTGATACATTGTACTGAGATTTATATTTGTCCCAAAGCCTTTGAGTAAAAAATTTCATATTTTGGATGTAAACTTAATATATTTCTAGGAAACTATTGCCTTGGGCACTCCATGTAACTTGGAAACTTATTTCAAGTATATCTCTTCAATATTTTCTACTTTGTGTGTTGTCTTTACTAGGATAAAATGTGTAGCCTTAGTCAATTTTTCCACCACTACCGTGATGAAATCATGTTGTTTCACTATCTTGGGAAGTTTTTTAATAAAATCCATTGTGACTACCTCCCATTTCCATTCTAAAATGGGTAATGGTTATAACAACCCAAATGGATGTTTATGTTATGTATTTACCTTATGCCATTCTAGGCATCTGACTATATAATTAGCCACTTCTCTCTTCATTCCTAGCCAAAAGTATTGGCTTCTGACAACTGCAATTGTTTTATGATATCTTGAGTGCCCACAATATGGCATGTTGTGCATTTCCCTCATCACCATAGTTTTCATCTCACTGGAATTTGCACATATACCTTACCTCTATACATGATAATTCCATCTTCCTACAACTCATAATATTTAAACTTATGTTGTAAATTTCCTTGTTTTTATTTTTCTTTTATTTCCAATTAGTGATGATATGAATTTGTTGTTGCAATAATTTTATCTTTCATATTAGTCCGGTACATGATAATGGTTGAAACATGCATCTCATGGGCTCTCCTACTGAGTGCATCAACCACTTGATTCTCTTTTCCCTTTATGTGTTTAATTTCAAAGTCATATTCACTAAGGAATTCCAACTATCTAGTTTGTCTGGAATTTTATGTGGGTTGCATAAATAAATGTTTCAGACCATATTGGTTTGTCCTTAGATCATATTTTCTCCCCATGAGGTAACATATCCACATTTTCAGTGCATGAATTATGGATGTTAATGCTATATCATTGGTAGCATAATTCCTCTCATGCTCTTTTAATTTTCTAGACTCATAGCATACCACATGACCCTTTTGTGTGAGGACTCCACCAAGCCCTTCTTTGCACGCATCATTGCACACTACAAAATATTCATATGGATATAAAATCTTTAAGATTGGTTCACTTGTTAAATTGTCCTTCAACTACTGAAAACTTTCTTCACATTTGGAAGTCCATTCAAATTTCACCCCCTTCTTTTGCAAAGAAGTAATGGGGCTTGAAACCTTTGATTATCCTTTTATAAATATTCAGTAATAATCAGAAAGACCCATGAATGATCTAAAATCTTTCAAATTTCTTGGTGATGACCATCCTTTAATGGCCTCTATCTTATTGGGATCGACTGTTATCCCATCTACTGAAATAATATGACCAAAGTAATGAATCTTCTTTTGATAGAATATGCACTTAATTAAATTGAAATACAAATTATGCTCTCTTAAAACTTTTAGCACCATTATTAATTTTTTCTGATATTCTTCCTCTATATTTGAGTAGATGAGTATAATATCCAGGAACACAATTAGAAACTTGTCCAGGTATTCCCTAAACACTCCATTCATCAGGAACATAAAACTGGGGCATTTGATGGCTCAAATGGCACAACCATAAATTCATCATTCCTGTATCTTGTCCTAAATGTTGTCTTGTCGATATCTTCTTCCTTTTTCCTCACTTGATTATATCCTAATTTCAATTCAATCTTGGAAAATAATCTTCCATGTTTTAGCTCATCAAATAAATCATCAATCCTTGGAAAACAATATTTTTTCTTTATGGTGACCTTATTCAACTGTCTAAAATCAATACACAACGTTAAGGTTCCATCTTTATTCTTTACAAATAGCACTGGGGCACGCCAAGGTGACACACTTAATCATATATACCCATTCTTAAACATCTATTCAAGTTGCATCTGTAACTCCTTCAACTCTAGTGTTCCCATTCTATTAGGTGTCTTTGACACTAGGGAAACTCCTAGCACCAAATCAATAGATAAATGAATGTCCATATTTGGTGGAAATCTTGGAATATCCTCAAAAACATCTTCAAAATCCTTCAATACTAGATGGTCTTCAATGCTTGGCACTTCATATATAGTTTCCTCTTCCATATGGGCTACAAAAACTTGGCATCCCTTCCTCAAACTCTTTTTCAACTGCAGAGCTGAAATTTCTCTAATAGATACAACTCTTGGAATTCCTTGAACCTTTCCTTGTTGCCCCTCTTCATTAAGACAAGTAATTGTCTTCTTCTAACAATCTAGTAAAGCATGGTGTTTTTCCAACCAATCCATACCAATTAGACAATCAGATGAACTCAACGTTATGATTTTTACATCTAACTTTAGTCTTTGTGTTGAGTCCATTCATGTCTATTGGAAATTCTTTAATCAACTCGTTGATTTTTCTCTTCGCCCCTGTGGCTAACTGAACTAACCAATATTTCTAATTCTTAATATTTTGCAAGTGAAATATTTATACAATGTTAGAGTTTATGTAACTATGGCTAGCTCCATAATCAATTAAAATTGTTATCTGATGGTTATCAATATTACCTTCCACTTCAATCATGGGGGGCTGATATTTTTATTTCTTGTTGTCCAAGGCTACATAAATCCTTGGCATGTGTTATCCCATGTCTTCAATTTTTTTATCCTCTTGAATGTTTTGGACAGTCCTCATTCTTTCTCCTTTGTGAGGGCAGTCCCTATATAAGTTATTTTCCTCGCATCACCAACAATGTACAATTTGATGCCTTTACCTTTTCCCAAATGAATCTACCATATTGGGCTCATTTTGGGTTGATTGTCCTTGTTGATTTGGTTGGGAGTTGTTCTTGAAAAATGGGGCCTTAAAACATTTCTTCCTTTGATCCCTCTTTCCTTTCATCTTGCTATTCCAAGCGTTTTGGAAGATTGGTCTCCCTCTACTATGCTCATAAAGATGCTTTGATATCCTTATGTCCTCCTCCAAAGTCTTAGGGTTATCATATTACATCTTATCACTGTAGAAGGAGGGTAACCCACTTAGAAACCTTTGAATTTTTATTTTATCATCCTTTATTAAGTCAAGATACTTCAACAATTCAAATAGATTTTTCTCATATTCACCCATTGTCATGTTTCCTAATTTGAGTTCAAATATTTCTTTCATCTTCCTTTCATATTAATTCTCATACAAATATTTCTCTTGAAAATATCCTTTGAATCGCCTCCATGAGACCTTGTTCTCACCAAGGTGCTTGGATTGCTTAAGTTTATCCCACCAAATGGTTTCCTTTCCTTGCAAGTGGTATGTTGAAAATATTGATTCTACCCTTGAGGGTTAGTCATGTAGCCAAAAATAATTCTTCATTTCCAGCATCCATGACTTGGCCTCTTCTCCCTTCTTATGCTCACTAACAGAAGTTGGTGGCTTGATTTTCTTGAGTTCACCCTGTAAGGTGTCTACCCCGGGCCTTCTCCTTTTCCTCTTGGAAAAAGACACACTTGGGATGCTCCCTGGACCTAAAATTTCATGAGATATCCTAATGGATTTCTTTGGGAAATGATGGCGTCTTCTCATACTTCTTGAATGTTTGTCATTCCCATGATCATCCCTTTTGAAATGGAATCAGGATGTTGTCACTTGTATAGAACTAGTTGATTTATTTGTGCCAGAGTATTTATTGGCTTGTCTCTGCAACATATTTATACTATGTAGTATCTCCTCATGATACTTCATAATCCTTTCATTATTTGTCCTATATATTTTCACTTCTCTTTGTAGACTTCTCATAGTTACAGGCCCTTGCCTGCCTCTTCTTCCATTAGACTTCATCTCAACATTTCTCATGCTGATATGTAGACCTATGAAATCCTCCTCATAGTTGTACGATCCTTGGGTGTATTCAATAACTCCATTCCTCATATAAGAAATAATTTTGTTTTCATGTACCTCTAGTTATGCAAGAAATTTGCATGTAATAATTATTGTTAGCACATGCATACTATAAAACATTTCATTAAGTAGATTACAAGTTACTCTTCATCTCAATTTATGAATAACACAATTCATAAGTCAAAATATGATTCTTCACATATATCCCTATCTGAAACATCTCTACAACGGCTATACTCCCACCTCAATTTGAGTTTTGAGTGAAACGTTACAACCTTCTCAAGTTGCAATTTCCACTCATTGCTTTGTTTTTACTGCTGCAAAATATGCTTTATTACTTTTTAAGAAAATTTTAGGGCCAATTCCAAATTCTCTATTCATATGTCTTCTCATTTTCAAAACATTTCCATTGAATATTCATTTTCCCGATTATAAGCTCTGAAATGAAAGTTATGGTCAATGGAAGTTTTGATTGTTTCTCATTTTGAGCCTTGTATGCTACAGGTGACTTCTCCCTCTTCAAGAACATTTTATGTACCATATTCCAAATAGGGTTCCATGGTTGACTTTTATGGTTCATAAGATATCCATAGACTAGTCATGTGCCCCAAACAGACTTCTGAGAAAGGAGTTGTACCCTTTGGAATTGAATTGGGGTCGAAAATATACCTTGCATTGTTTCAACTGTAACTTTCTCATACAAAATATGTTTTTCACCCGGAATAACTCATTGGAATTCTCTCTCTGAGTTATTTTATTTAATTTGTAAAGAATATGTGTACCATAGGTACAAGTACTGCTCCTAAATTTTTACTACCTAAACATTTTGTTTAGGCCCTCAAAATCATTTTGCAAGTTGAAGACCTTCAAAAACAGGAAACATTTATAGAATATTGATTATTTTACTATTGTAATAATATTTTAATCTACATCGTCGATCCAAAAATATAGATTGATATTAGCCATTGATCCATTAAACCTTATTGAATCCCATTGATGAATCACCATCATCGATCGCCTGAATTAGAAAGTGATCTGGACCATTGATTCAAACTCCATCATTCATTGGTGATCAATGATTTCTCTTGGATATATGAGTCTCTTTGTCTATTCCGTTGACTTGACTATCAACCATCGAGATTTTTTCTTGGTATAACAAAACACTTCACCAATATCTCCAACCCAACCATCAACCATCGATGTTTTCTCTTGTCGACTAAACTTGTCCACAAATTTCCCCAAACCTCGTTCATCGATGATCATCTATTTCCTAGCTGACGTGGAAACTAGGTTGATGTGGCATGACACAAGGATGATGACATTGAAACCATGTTTATGTGGCATGACACTTATATGTTGATGTGGCATGATATTTGAATGTTGACGTGGCATGACATGGCATCCCCTCTTTCCCTTTATCAACAATTAAAAAAAATTCTTGGATGAACCAAACACCTTGCCAATTTCGCTGACCCGACCATCATCGATCGAAGATTTCCTTTGGTCAAAACAAACGATTTGCCCGACTTGTCAATATTACCATCATTCATCGATGATTTTCATTGGAGGACAAATCACTTCACTAAACTTGACGATATGACCACCAACCATTGGGCATCGACGATTTTTCTTGGAAAATCAAATTTTCCCATGAATTTTGTCAAAACCCATTACTTAGCAATTTTCAACTAAAATCAGGATGAATCTTTGCCATTGATCTGGTTTACTTTGCAAACTACTGAAAATGAATCCATACCACCAATCTACGTCACTTTCCAAACCGCTGAAAAAAAATCCAAACCATCAATCCGCGTCACTTTCCAAACCGCCAAAAATGAATCCAAACTGTTGATCCACTTCACTTTCCAAACCATCAAAAATGAATAATTTTTTGGGTCGATCTATGATGAATATGGGTCATTGATCCTAAAATAAAAAGAAATATTGGTTGTCAATCCATCAAAATTCGCCCAACTTATTAAGTTCCCATTAAAACATAAATTTCGACCTTCCAAGTCAAATTTTAACTCTACAACTCTTCATATTGCCATCCTCGATCACCTTTCAAAAGTTTATGAGGCAATTCCAACCTTAATTATCTAAGAAATATGTGTATTTCCTTTTGGAATTCATTAATTTTCCCAAATATGTCACACAACCAAAATATGTAACAAATAATTCCACCCAAATTTGCATTGATCCTAGCCCATACAAGCCTGGTGTTTGAA
>ML788608.1:540623-559189 GCA_009831015.1 Picea engelmannii
GCCCTTTCATTATAACTGTTGGGGCCAACTTCTTATTCTGCACATTGTAATTGTCCGATGACCAATCCGCAAAAGGGGATTTGGTCCTTATACAATTACCAACTTGATTAATCCTCAATGGGGATTAATCTAATAATAAAAATATTAATAATAACATGATTAATCCTCAATGGGGATTTAATCCAATAATAATAATAACATGATTAATCCACAATGGGGATTTAATCCAATAACAAAATAATAAGAATGCTCTTCGCAGTTACATTATTTCAACAGCTCACTTCTAAGAAAACAACAACAATCATTTGTTGTTACAGTGCCAATCACACAAGAGTTCACTCTTCAGGCCTAACAACTTGTCTTTTTAGTCTTCTGCTCCAAATACACTCCAAAATTCACCTTCCATGGTTGTTCCAGCTTTAATGTTCTTATTTTTTGTTCTCTATTTGTTGTTGATGCAAAAACATGACTGTCCAAAAACTGCCCACTTGGCCATATGAATTTTCTCTCCCTTGGCTTGATTTCTTGGCTTACACTCTTCCCCCAAACTGATTGTACCCAATCTCATGCTCCCAATAACTATGGGATGTAAATTCTCACACCCACCCTCTTACATGAATTCAATGATTGGGCTCTTCCTCGCTCAAATAGAAAATACAAGTTTAGTACATTATCATAATAAAATTTAGGAATGTGGGTTTGAATTAATACCCATGAATAATTTCCCCCTTGGGCCCCTCTTAGACACTCCTAGACATTCTCCTCTCTTATGGATTAATCATCTCCCATCTTTGTCCATATCCCTCAGTAGTTGGCATCACATTTTATCTATTAAAATTCAAAAATATCATTTGCATATACATCACTTGGCCAGAGCCATACATTATATCTACATTAAGCATTAATTAAAATGGGGGTTATATTGGGGATGTTACAGTCTTTGTGTGGATTTTTCACTAGGTTAATGCATAGCCCTCTAGTTTCAATTGTGCAAATGAAATTTTCTTCTATTTGTCTATATAATGGACACTAAAAATACACTTCTAACTATTGTAACAATTCAATTTAATAGCATCAATCACACCTTGATAGGGGTTGATGTACACTTTTTCTACCATTTTAAATAGAGGTTGTAAAGGAGTCATGGCACTGGAACTTGGTTTCTCTTTCTGAAGCTCTTTTTTGGACTCCTTTTCTAGATCTTCAATATCTCTTGGTTTCTCATATGATCCAACTTCTAAGTTAGAGCCACCAAACTCCCTGAAAGGTTCAAACTTGTTCATCAAAGCCTCCATGAGGAGAGCCATGTTGTGAGAGATATTAGCATATTTCTCTTCCAACCTTGCAAATATATCTTATGCTACATCCCAAGGGTTATTATGACTGGACTCGTCCATAATGGCTAGGGTTCTATGTAACCAATTCTTGGATACTACAACTTCCCACAAATACCCCAAAGAAAACTGCTCCGATATTAATATGATCTATAAACTATCATGGATATTCCACTGGAAGAGATTGCCATAACATATCTTGTATTATGATGAAATATTTTATTATGCAAGTTTATTTCCTTATATCTCATATTTATTATTACTATTGTCGTGACCCCATAGGATGCTTGTTCAGCCATTGCGATCGTTCAACTCCTGAGGGCACACAACACCATGAAAATTCTTACTTGGTTGCTTGGAAACACCAAGAATACTTTGTCCATACTACACGTCTTCATCTAGAGTATACCCATACTTCATTCTAGGCTACGAGGGAGCCACACTCTAACTATTTGCAACTTGCTTGTATACTTAGATAATCTTGTTAACAGCTTAACACTTAGTCATTTAAGCATACATACAAAAATATGAGAAACCAAGAGAAAAATTATGAAACAAATAAGAGACATGCACAAAAATAGTGTGGGCGGCACAAACTGTGCCTAACACCAGGATAAGTCTTGTTATTATGAAATAGTTACAATATGAGCAATACAGGATCTGTTTACAACTTGGGAAAAGTCACAAGACTCACCTCACCTCACCAAGACACTCACACACATATTCATCATGCCAATATTCTCTATCGTAACAACCTTCACAACCTCCTATGGTGCAACCCAGACGTGTGCCCAATCACAAACTTGTTGTCCCTTTTCCACCACAGACTTCACCAATTTAATAGGGACATTGATCCTTCCTCACATATTCCTCACTCAAACCTGCATTTCATACTTCCCCCAAAATATCTTAGTTCATCCCACCCTTGACTACTTGTCTTCCATCTTCACAACTCTTCCTCAGTTTTTCCTTGCCTCAGAACTTTACCTCATACTTTCTCTCTTGTTCTTGATCCCGTATCTTTCTCAAATATACCTTCCTATGTTGTGCACCCTTCTACCTTTATAGCAATTTGAAAGGTCACCAATGTGAAATGTTGTGTCCTTTGGGTGTGTCACGCCCCTTCATGAACCATCACACTCAAACAACTTGTCGTGCCCCTTCACAGACCTGGTGTTCCCAAACCAGCACGTGTACCCATCAACCGTCGTGTCTCTTGGACCAACATGCCCCATCCTTAGGTGTACACCCCTTTCCTTGTGTCGATCGACGAGACTCTCCATGGGTGTGTCAATGGATTCATCCAACCTCTCCAACGTGCCCATGCTTCCATGGGTAGGCAGATCCACTCCTTGGGCATGTTCCCAAGTCACCCCATCCTTTCCCAAATGCAACCCAAGTCTCAATCAACTATTGTTAGGAAATTAATGTGTGTTCCCCCTTTGAGCTTCATGTCACCATTATGTGTCCAAGGTGCTCCTACTCACACCCACACGCCTTCATTCGTCCAACCAATCACATGCCCATTTTTTTCTCTTTCTTGAATCATCTTGAAGTATTCCCAAGGCTTGCACATACTCAGTGGGTGTCATGGGAGACCTTACATCCTCCCCCACTCCAAGTTGTTTCGTTCCTCGACAACATCCATCGATATCCATGGTGCCTCTACCCCATCTCTATATCTCATAACCAATCAACGAATGTTGTCTCCTCAAATATTGTCATCAAGGAAAACTCCCCTTAGGAAGTTACATGAGTGTATGAAGTGTTATGCCTCACTAACTTACTATTTCTTCCATACTTTGGTCTATCTTCCCATGTTTATGTATGTTGGATCTCCTTGTGACTTTGGCTTATTGGGTAGCTAATCCAATCGTCGTTCCTTTGTCTCAAGAACTCACATCTTCACGTTCAAACACCCTTTTTTGTCTGTAAACTTGTCATATTCACAACTCCTCATTTACTCCAATTTGTTAAGTCACCCAACTTTTTTCGCAATAGAATTAACCAAGTCACCTCCTCAAGGTGCCCCATAGGCCTCACTTTGTCCCATCGAGATATTGAGCCAACGTGTTGTGATCTAGTTTGAAGGTGAACGGGTATGGTTGGTTGGCCCATATTCCTCATCTCCAATATGTCCCAATGTGATTAGTGGAGAGTCAACATACTTATTCATTATGTACATGAGCAGTGGTATACTTGAACCAATTCTTCCTTCACACTCCTCAATGAATCATTTTAACTCAAATTCATATAGCCATTCACCATGTCCAAGTTCACTAGAGGAGGAATCGGCCTCCTCCTTGGTTCTCCTCCACTAAGGTTGTTATGTATCCCTCATGTCCTCTTAGTCCACATATGGTCTTTGCTCCTATTCAATGAACTACTTTGACATCCTCATCTCCGTGTCTTCCTTTGATCTTTGCTACAATTCATCAACCTTCAAATGGAAATCATCTAAGCCATCCACTGTCTTGGCCAGATCTCCAACTATCTCTTCAAAATCGGCAAGACTTTGTACCATCAGCACAATTTTCCTTTCATTGTTTGCATTAGGTTGTCCAACCATCACCCCACATTGTCCAAGTTTTCCTCCACAAGGCTTCCTTCTCTGGTTGTCTACAAAAACCATATGCAAGGGGGACATCCACATACCCCCTTCCTTCTTCCTTCTGTTGTGAATAAAAAATGGATTCTACCCTGAGAAAATGGCCAAGTTGTTCATGTGAGGAATAGGTGTTTCCTTTTCCTTCCTCATGAACTCATGTCCCAACACAACTTCGAAATCATCCATCGGAACAATGGTGAAACTCGACATTCTGCACCAGTGACCAAGCTTGAACAATATTTCCTTGGCTACACCAATGACCCTCTCCACACCTGCGTTGATTATCTTCAAGGTTTTTTGCGTTGGTTTAGGTTGCATCCCAATCCTCCACACTATATTCTCCCTCTAGAAGTTATGAGTCACCCCACTCTCCACCATGGTTTTCATTGACTTCCCATTGAGTTCATCCTGCACATAGAAAAGTTTTGTCTCATCTTTCTATTGGATCTCCATGGACTCACCTTCCATGACAGTGTTCAAGACTTGCAATACCCCAATAGATGGGTTTTCTACCTTCTCCAAAGAATTCAACTTATGTTTCAAGGGACAATTATTTTCATAGTGTTATTTGGCACAAATCCAACATGAAATCAGTTTCTTCTCTTTCGTTGCGTCCATTTTATTGGCATTATCCTCACTTCCCTTGGACATCTTCGTCTTTCATTTTTCCTTCTTCTTCCCCTTCCATTTTTGTTGCTTCTCCCCTTGGGAATCCTCACTATTCCTAGAACCTATCTTGGGTTCACCCCTAAAGTCCAACAATTTTTCCACTACAGTGATAATTGTTGCAAGATTTTGCACATTCTTTCATCGCAGTTCACTCTATGTCCATGTCTATAGACCATTCATGAAGTGGAAAATTATATATTCCTTTGACATGTCTTTGATATCCAACATGATCCCTATGAACTCCTTGATGTAGGATTGGATCTTACCAGCTTGCTTGAGATCCAACAACTGATTTCTTGTGATCCATGCTTGGTTTCCCAAACCAAATTGTTCCTTCAAGGTTTCCTTCATCTCTTCCCAGTTTCCAATGTTCTCGATGATTCTCCCAGCTGCCAGGTCCTCTTCCTAGTTCCTCCACTAGAGCTTCGTAGTCCCTATCAAGAACATCGTTGCAACATTCACCTTGGCTTCATCCAAAATTTTGTTCAAATGCTCCAAGTACTGCTCAATGTCCAATAGAATTTTCCAAGCAACTTAGGATTTCAAGTATTTTCGTATGGCTCGGGTTCCTTTATCTTAATCCTCATCGACATGACAACAGATATTTTCTCGTAAGATAAATCTTGTTTTAATAATGTGAGGATGTCATCTTGGTCCTTCAACTTCTTTGTGACTGAGTCATGTGCATCCTTTGTTGCCTTGAATCTATCTTGAATGTCGTCAATCAAGGTGCCGATAATCAAATTCATGGTTTCTTGGCACTCTCATATGGCCTCATTAAACCAATGCTTCATCCCGCCTATCTCAATCTCCATCTATTCAACCTTCTCACCATGTTGATACATTGTTTTTTTCATCTACTCAACAATCTTCTCCAAGATAACAAGTTGATCCTTCATTTTATCGGTCTTGGGATCCCTTTCAGTGTCACTGCCATCTGCATGTGACCCATCCATGGATTTCCCTCCAAGTATCTTCAATCTACTTGCAAAGGGTTCTTTCAGGGCACCCAAGAATTCATTTCAAGACTTGTTCAAAATTTTGTGATCAACTCTGTGACAAACTCTGCAATTACCTCTGTAATTAGGTCTGCGACAAGTCTTATGTACATCCACCTTTCCCAAGTGTTATTTTCACCCTAAGATATCTACGTCCGGTTTGCTCAAGGGGTGTGCACAGGTCTATCCGCAAGTCATGACTTCGTCCACAACTTGTTCCTTCATTTTTGTCACAAACCACCAAGTCTATTCTCAGGTAGTCTCTGTGGTGGGTCCGTCCACCTAACTAAACCCTCACTAAACCTACTCCTAAACTTTATTCACAACAAGTGTGCCCACCACCACTGTCACCACTTCAATAGTAGTGAGGAGCTCATCAAACAAGCTCTGAAACCACCTGTCATGAAGTTGAAAATGTGGTAAATAGAAATGAATTGTTCACCAAACAAGCTCTAATACCACCTATCATCGATATAGTGGTGAAGATCTCACCAACGCTTCTTCAAAATATGCAATAAACAAGCTATGATACCACCTGTCATGACCCCACATGACGCCTGTTCATATCTTGCGTTCGTTTACCTCCTGAGGGTGTGTGTAACTGCAACTATTCTTACTTGGATTCTTGGAAACAACAAGAATACTTCGTCCGTACTATGCCTCTTCACCTAGAGAATACCCATATTCCATTCTAGCCTACGAGGGAATCACACTCTAACTTTGTCAAACTCACTTGTATACTTAGACAATATTGTTAACAAATTAAAAATTAGTCATTTAAGCATACATACAAGAACATGAGAAAGAAAGAGAATAGTTTCAAAACAAACAAGAGACATACATAGAAATAGTGTGGGTGGCACAAACCGTACCTAACACCCGACTAAGTCTTGTTATTGTGAAAAGATGAAACTATGAGCACTATTGACTCGGCTTACAACTTGGGAAGAGTCACATGACTCTCCTCACCTCACCAAAACACTCATACATAGATTCATCACACCAAGACTCTATTTTGTAACCACATTCACAACCTCATATGGTTCACCCCAGAAGTGTGCCCTGTTTGGGTAAGTTAGTACATCAACTTCTAGGGGTCATAACTTTTGCATACGATCTCCATTTTAGGTGCACGATATCCCATTGGAAAGGTCTATCCAAGGAATACACATTTTTTTGCTTTATATATAAGATCATTTCAGCGGTGGTGATCCCTAAAAAACGTTGTTTAGGGCATCAAAACGGCCCCGCAAGCCAGGGACCCAAAAACTAGGGAAAACACTATGAAACTGAAAAACTTCCAAAATGAGTCAATTAGAATAGGTGGGAAGCCACCGAAATACATATGGATCAATCCTCCACCCTTAGGAAGAAATGGTCTCCATTGCATTGAGTTCCCCCATCAGATGAGGAAATTTCTATTGAATTTGGCCCCAGGTGAGACACTTGCCTTGGTGCAGGAGTGGCCCTGCTTTGACAACTCGATAAAGATAGATCCTTTGTTGGCAAGTGCCCTTGATCCGTTTGTCCACAATATGATCACTGGATTCCTTTTGTATGCAATCAGGGTTGATCTCTATTGGTGTCAGTTGTTCTGCTATCTCTGAGGTGTCCAATAATGGTGGGAAATACGGTCAAAGGATATCCACGTTGAAAACTTGGTGCAAGCCAAGGAAAGGAGAAATGTTGAGCTCAAAAGAATTATCACCCACAAACTTGGTGATGGTCTACGACCCATAACAGAGTGGGTGAAGCTTCTGATGGGATACTGTAAGGTGCTCTTTCTGCAAGTGCAATCAAACATTGTCGCCCACCTGAAACTTATGTGGCACCCGATGTTGATCATGGTGTTGCTTGTACTTGTCATTGGACTTTTGTAGGGTATCCTGAACCTGTTGGCGGATGTGATGGATCCCCTCAATGAAACGGGTGGCTTTGTCAACTTCAGTTGGAGCAGGAGATGATTTGGTCGAGGTGACTGTAAAGGGTAGTGCAACATCTATGGGACCCAATGGTTGGAATCCCAACCCCACCTGAAAGGGGTTGTGGTCGGTTAAGCTATGCAGGGCTCGGTTGTAGCTATGTTGAACATAGGGGAGACTCTCATCTAATGTGCGAGGGTGCTTGTAATTATACATGCGCAGGATATGCACGATCATTCGATTTACGACCTCGGTTTGGCCATCTGTGTGGGGGTGGAAGGTCATGGATTTGGTGATCTTGGTGTCAAGCAGTGACCAGAGGCTTGACCAGAATGTGTTGAGAAATCGACTGTCCCGATCTGAGACAATGGTTTGTGGGATTCCAAAATGTACCCAGACTCGTTCAAATAAGATCTTGGCAGTGGCCTCTGTTGTGATGCTCTTCTTGCAGGCAGCCATAATCGCCATCTTAGAAAAGCGATCCACAACCACAAAAACACAGTCATTACCCCGCTTGGTGGATGGGAAGCCCGACATGTAGTCCATTGAGATGGATTCCCATGGCCTGTTAGGAGTAGGCAGAGGGGTGTACAGGCCTTGTTTCTTAGTGGTCTATTTAGCAATCGCACAAGCAGTGCAAGACCTGATATACTTGCTGACCTCCTGTCAAAGTTTCAGCCAATAGAAATGTTTTTTCATCATTGCCACTGTCTTTTCGATGCCAAAGTGTCCTTCTACCCGACTGTAGTCAGATCCCCAGATCTTCTTTGCTCGCTAGCTTGATAGAACGCATATATGGCCCAGACGACACAACAACTCATCCTAAAGATGGAAATTAGCGACAACTAAATTTGCACCAAACATTTGGTAGGTGGTGGTGAAGTATGGTTCTGTCTCATAGAGTTGGGGCCATCCATAGGTCTCATGGCCGCAAGAGTCTAGCACCATGGTGAGTGTCACGATTGGCGATCTGCTGAGGAAATCAACGACGCAATTGGTTCTTCCTGTTTTATACTTGATGTTGAGGTGGAATTGTTGCAAGTATGTGGACCACTTCTGATGGTGGTCATTCTGCAATTTTCCTTGTGTCTACATGAAATGCAATGGATTATGATCAGTGTGGATGACTATCTCCTTTCCAAGAATGTAATCTCTCCACTAGAAGCAGGTTTGCACAATGGAGTACATTTCTTTGTCGTAAGTAGGGTACTTACGAATAACATATGATAATGTCTCACTATGATAGGCTACGAGGTGGCCATGTTGAGTAAGAACGACACCCACAACATAGTCAGAAGCATCTGTCTCGATCTCAAAGGGTTATTGCAGGTCCGGTAGTGAAAGTATTGGGATTGGGCACAAGAGTTGCTTCATATCATCGAACACTTTTTGTTGGGATCGGCCCCACACAAATTTCTCCTTACCACCACCCTTGGTTACTTGGCTGAGGGCCCATGTAATATGGGACAATCCCAACACGAACTTGTGGTAGAAATTAGCAAGGCCCAAGAAGCTTTGAAGCTCAGTGAGTGTGGTCGGGGCTAGACAGTCACAGATGACTTGGATTTTGGTTGGATCCATATGTACGCCATCTTTATCAACAATGTATCCCAGGTAATGAAACCTATCCATGTCGAAGGAGCACTTTTTCAAGTTGGCGTAGAGTTGGTGTTGCCGCAGGGTGTGCAGAACCTGTTGAATATATTGCAAGTGTTATGCCCAAGTCTTTCTATAAATGATGATGTCATCCAGATACACCACTACAAAAGTATTGGTGAATGGTCGCAAGATATCATCCATTATCCTGATGAAAGTGGTTGGAGCATTTTTTAAACCAAAGGGCATGACCAACCATTTAAAAAGACCTTCCTTTGACTTGAAGGCGGTCTTCCATACATCTGTATGTTCTATCAGGACCTAGTGGTAGCCAGACTTCATATATATCTTATTGAAGTATTTGGTTCTCGTGAGCTGATCAAGGAGGTCGTCAAATCGGGGAATCGGGTACCAGTTTCTGACTGTGATTTTATTCAAGGATCGGTAATCAATGCATAGTCGCCCGGTTCCATCTTTCTTATGTACCATCATGATTGGGCTCCCACAAGGTGATGAATTGGGATGGATGTGCCCCTTGTGGAGAAGTTCTCGGATCTACCGCTTGATCTCCTCATTCTCTAACAGAGAGTGGCAGTATACTGTCCCATTGGGTAGCAATGTGTCGTGGGTCAGATCGATGGGGTGCTTGACCTGACAGTGCAGAGGTACCCTCGTAGGTGAGGAGAATATATCTAAGTATTATTCCATGACCTTATCCACTTGATTCTACTATGTGGAGAGGTTGGTCACGGAGACCCTGGATGTGGCTACAATCTTTCGCTCATTCTGAGAGTGAATCACGAAGAAGACAAACTTCCTTGTCTGAGAGATGACCTTTCTGCATTTCTTGGCAGAGATCAAGGAAATAACACTAGGTGGGACTTCCTTGGGTATCCTGTACAATTTCTTGTTCAAAGTAATAATAACACTGCGAGGCCTAGACTCATATACAACATGATGTTTCCATAAATATGGTTGGCCCAAAATAACATTACAAACTTTGAGAGGGGAAACATCACACAACACCTCATCTTTGAAGGTGTTATAACCCTAAATTGAACCACACATGCTTACCTGGCATCAGGCCAACTCATATCCCTTCTTTGCCAAAGCACTGCCGAACAACTCTCTTGAAAACCTCTTTTATAAAGTCCCACGTTCCCTAATCCATTATTGCACGTGTGTACACACTGGCTGACCCAAAACAACCCGCGTGGACCGACAAAAGCACAAAAAAAGGAAAGTTGTCGACGGAGCACAAAAGCTATGGGTGAGTTAACTGAAACTACAGGCCATGCATGGCCGAGGGTTCGTCCAAATACCTAGCTCCTTCTAGCCTATAAAAGAAGGGTAGGGGTCCCATTTGGAAGAGGAAAAATATAGCAAAGAAACTCTGCCCATTTACGTATTCCCATTGTCCCAACCCTTTAGCCTTTCCTTATGCCAAAGGAGATTCAAAGAAAAGTAGTTGAAGGACAGAAGAAGAGGATCCTAGGATCAGGTTCGAGGAGCGGAGGCCGGTCTCAAATTTTGTAAGTTGACTCATTCAAAGTAATAAAGAAAATGTTTTTCCCGTCCCAATTCATGAACTGTTTATAGTTTGATCAATATATGTTTGGATGTCTAACCCATTAGTATATAAGTAGGATGCATGCATAGTTGTTGCTTGTCTTGGATGCAGATCAGCTTTGGAAGGAGTATTGCGAACAAGTAATCAAGTACAACAGAGGATCGACATCAAATGTCGGGAACGAGGTAGGTTGATCTTTCCATGCATTTACTAAGAAAAGGGGATTTAAATCTAGGGATGAAGGTAGAAAGTAATTTCTCTTTGGCCATATCTGCATGCAAAGTCTGAACTCTATTTGCTAGTCCGTAGGGAGATTTTTCCAACAACAGAAGGGCTTGATGGTGTATGACAGACGACATTGTTGGTTGACGCAGATGTCACTTCCTTGGCGGAGCCATCGGATGGTGTAGGGTTGCGGGTGCAGCGTTGTCAGCAAGGCAAGTCACTTGACAACCTCTGCTGACATGAGGTTCATATGGCTACCGCTATCAACGATGAAGTGCATCGGGGTACCCTTCACCCACATCTGTGAATGAAAAAGGTGTTCTCCTTAGTCTGGATCGTCTGGTTCACTGGGCTGGAGCTTGGTAGTAGTAACGGTAACACTGGGTTTTGTGTCTATGATTTGTCTCCCCCTTTCTAGTTTTGAATCAGAGTCGGAAACCACATTTTATTCAGAGGCTTTCACCTCATCCACCAGCGACTACTTCGAGCAGCAATCAGTAGTGTTATGCCAGGGGCTCTTATGGAAGTTTCACCACTTCCCGGTATCTTTCTTTGTCTTTTCGGTGTCCTTCTTTGCTTGTGGCTTAGACTAGTTGTCCTGAGGTTGTCCTTCTTTGATCTGTCCTTTGTTCTTCGAGTTGGGGCCGCCCTTTCCTAGATTTTGTTGTGAGGGTTTCCCAAGCCCAAATTGTCACGTCTTTTGTTTGAGCTTATGCTCGATTTTGATGACATATCGGTAGGTCGTGCCCAAGGATGAGATGTTCAGAAACTCCATTTCATCCTGGATGTATCTATGCAGACTGTAGCAATACTTGAGCACCAAATGTTGCTCATAATATTTGATACCCAGCTTGGTGCGCAAGGTATGGAAGATATTTGTGAACTCAGACACTACTTGGTCTCTTTCATGTCGTAGCGTGGTCCATTTTGTGTATAGGTCGTCATAACTTCCAACATGGTAGTATTGTTACTTAATAACATCCTTGAAGGACTCCCAGGTTACTGTGGCTATAAATAATGAGGTTTCCTCTGTTTCCCTTTGCTCATAGAAAGTTTCCCACCAATCTTTGACATGGGGGGTGTCTTTCAGGAGTGAAAAAGTAATCTTCTCTCTATTCGAGAAGTTATGGACAGAGAAACACCCTTCTAGCATATTCAACCATTTGTCTACCGTATCTGCATCTATCTGACCTTAAAATATAGGAATATCGAAGTTGATTTGTACCTTGAAGGGGGTGGCGCCTCCGTTTGAGGAAGATGTGTCGCATGTTGGTAGCCGCCAAAGGATTTGCGCAAAACTATCCATCAGATCGTTCCTCTGTTGCGTGAGGGCTTTCTCGAGCAACATTTTGAAGGGATCTCCTATCCCATCGTATTTATTTTATTCTTCCATGAGAGGTCGTTTGGGTGTGTGAGATATTTTTTCCTCAAGATAAACAAGCTCGAGACCCAATTCTTTGTACCCTAACCTCGTTGGGGGCATGCATTAAGAACGACAAGGAGTAGACTGCTTTGATACCACTAATCCAGAATATATTTGCAAAACGAAATGAATACAAATTATTATCAAAATATGCTTAACACAGAATAACAAATATACAATAAAATTGGTTTCTATCCAATAAGGAAATAAGTTGAAACTGTAAAATGCAACGGAAACAAGCTTGCTAGAATGGTGGTGGCTTATCTCTAAGAAGATATGTGACCGCTATGCTTATTCGCAAGAAGAAGATTACAATGAGGCTTTGAAGGCCTTTTTACAATAAGGAATGTCAAAAACCCTAGACATCCAAAAAACCTAACACTAGGAGATGAAGCGCCAAAAGTCATGTGGGCCCCGTTTGGGTAAGTTAGTACATCAACTTCTCGGGGTCGTAACTTTTGCATACGATCTTCGTTTTAGGCGCACGATAGCCTGTTGGAAAGGTCTATCCAAGGACTACACATTTTCTTGTTATCTATCAAAGGTCATTCTAATTGTGGCGATCCCTAAAAAAAAGTTGTTTAAGGCCTCAAAACGGCCCCGCAAATCAAGGACCCGAAAACTAGGGAAAAATCGCCAAACTGGAAGACTGCCAAAATGAGCTAGTTGGAATAGGTGGGAGGCCATCGACATCCATCTAGATCAAAGGTGCTCCTGCTCACACCCACATGTCTTCATTTGTCCAACTGATCGCATGCCCCTTGTGTTCTCTTGCCCGACTCATCTCCAAGTCTGCCCAAGGTGTGCACGCGTTCAATGGGTGTCACAGGACACCTTACAACTATCTTATTGCTCAAATTTATGAAAATAATTAAAATGTGAAATTGAAAGAACAAGAAAATGAACACACCATCCACACAAATGAATAAAAGATGTATCTTGGAAACCAATGGGAAAAAACCAAGCTAGAAGGTGAGGCCTATGCTTTGTTCTCTTTTCTTCGAAAATGAAAATGCAAATACAGAGAAAGGGGAACTATATATGGAGTTGCATTTGTCACTATGCTTAGAATGGTTGCTACATAATCTTCTTCCTCCTCTCAAATCCCACTCCACTCAACTATGGAACAAGTACAATGCTAAAAGAATGGAACCCCCTCTCCTCCTATCGACCCAATATTTAATATAGCTTAATAGACGTCTAGGGCTAGGTTTTTTGCATGCCTTGACCCTTAATAAGTGTTAGGGTTTTGGACCTTCTAGAATCTTCATGAAAGTCCACATGTGACTAGCCCCACACATGAGTAATGGGGGTTGACGTAGCATCCACTCAGTACCATGGTCGTCAATAAGGTAGGTCAATTTGTGGGAGGCATAATTTCTGCATACAAACTCTGATTGAGGTGAGTTTTGCATTGTTGTAAAGGTCTTGTTGTGTAGAAAGAAATCGAAGGGATGGGAGTTATGCCTCAAAATGGCTATGGAAGGTTTCATACCCCAAATCTCTAAATTGGGACCTAACACTAAAATGGGTCGTACAATCCAATCCCTCCATTTTTTCCACCCAAAAAGTATCAATGTAGATGAAAAATTATGTAATGATCCATTATGGACATGCTCCATCTACTTTGATATGCTACATAAACAACAAGTAAAGACCAATAAGATTTGAGAAGCATCAACTCTTTTATTCTTGTGAAAAACTTAACAACTACGAGGATGTCATCTCCAATGCAGACAATATTATTGTAAGATAAAAGACAACAAAGAAATTACTTATGTTTATAGCAATTTGTTACATATGGAAGAATGACCATCTCTACTAAAGATAGTTTTCCCGACGTGAGATTGGTTGTACTGTAGCGATGTTGTTGGATGCATTTTTCTCTTGATTTTTCCCTTTCAAATGCTTCGATTTAATATCCAAGGCTAGTTGTGAGGTAATATCCAATGTATTTGAGCATATAATCATTTATGTCAAGCAAGAATATGGCCTAAATCTCAAAGTTTCAACGACAACTACATGAGACTTATATCGTCCAGTTAGAAAGGAATTTGTCAAGAAGGCGAGTTATTTAATTCATCACATTATAATAAGCCCACAATATATCTTATCCATCTCATTTCTTATTGATGTTTTGTTCTTTGCACATATAAATTTAGCAAGTCCCTTCCATGTCATTTCTTATTGATGTTTTGTTCTTTGCACATATAAATTTGGCAAGTCCCTTTTGAGGTGAATAGTTGAATTTGACTCTTAGGTCTTATCTTTAAGAGGAATATTATGCTTCAATTAATAGTCACTATTAAAAAAAACACGAAATTGGTTCCATTTGAATGAGCTATTTGAGGCTATGTTTTTCTTTTAAGATTCATGTAAACTAAATTTTGGTTTTCAAGTTTTTCATTGAAAAATGTTTGGATAGATTGCTAACATATATGACTTGTAAAATGCTATCTAAAGGGTATTTAAGTTCCATGTCATTTACTACTCTACCCTTGTTATGATAGTATTTACCCAACTCAACATTTATAAATTACCCAACATAACGTTGACAAGTGTCACTCTTAAATAATAATAAAAAAAATTAAGTAAATAAAAATTGTATATGCTCTAATCTTTTACAAAATAAAACACACACAATTAAACTAATTTCCATAGATTTAATCCCTTTGAACCCTTAGTAGAACAAATAAACTTTATTTGTATCAACCCCCTCCCAAAAAGATCCCACGTTACTTTGCATAAAAAACATTTTAACATGACATAAGTCAATTGAATTAACAAAACTATAGGAATGAATGTCATTGTAAAAATGAGTGGGTATTTATCAAGTGAAAGTTATACTTCATTTAAGAATGGCAGTCATTACATAAGTTAATAGCATTAACAAAACTGTAGGAGTGAATGTCATTGTGAAAGTGAGTGGATATTTATCAAGCGGAATTTACACTTCATTTAAGATTCTAATAACGTTTCTCTGCACCTTCAACGGCTTGTATTATCTTTCACAGCACTCAATACTCAACAACGTTTGTCTGCACCACCGGGACAATGGTGGCTTGTTTTATATTTCCTAACACTCAATACTGAACAGATGCAAGAAAATGGAAATATTGTGATTTATTACGACGACAAACCCATAAATCGCCATGAAGCCCAAGCCATAAATTTAAAGGGAATCCAATGTCGATTATATCGTGATTTATTACGACGACAACCCCGTAACTTCGCATGGAAGCCCATGCCATAAATTTAAAGGGAATCCAAAGTCGATCGATGGAGAAAAATTAAATTTATGTATAAAATAAAATAAAATAAAACAATTAATATTATCAATTCACAATTTCTAGAATATTTCTGGAATTTGACATATAGTTACGTGAAGTTATATTTTGCTATGGAGTGTGAGGTCACTTCTATTTAACACACCTCTATTTAATTTGTGAGCTGAGTAAAGAATAGAGTAGGTACATTTAGCAATTACGGCTGTCATACTAGTACAAACCCTAAAAAAAATTATTATATTTTAAAATAATTTAAATGTTCAACATGTCAAAAAAAAACAACCAAACAAAAATTGAATTGAAGCGACATTTGACAATGTGACAAAATACTTTTTACATCTGTTATGTTATGAAAATGTGACAGAATACTTTTTACAGCTTTAGTTTAAACGTTATATTTTTGGGAGGTTTTTCTGTCAATTTTTGTTTGATTTTGTGGGACGTGGTGATGAATGGTTGAATCTGTAGATTTGAGTGGTTAAGTTTGTATAATTCGAATAGATTTTTCATCAATTTGTTTATGCATTCAGAAATACAATTTAAATAACAAAAAATAACCATTTTGTACAAATTTACATCTCCAGATTTCGACAAAACTTTTTACATCTTCTCCAAACCCTATTACGGATGGTGAAATTTCAAATTCGCCTCCAAACCCTACACCTAACTATGTGTACGGATAACAAAACAATCGAGCAAAGGCGGTGCTTTGCCGAAAGGGATTTCATTTCGACTTGGTGGGTGCTCAACAGTATTCTTCCGCTTGAGTTTGACCTGTAATATAAAATCATCAGAGTAGATAGACTCTAAGAAGTTAGAACTGTGACGACACCTTCGTGGAAATAGAGATATGCGGGCCAGCCTGTTTTAGCGCGTTGTGTGTCTGTAATTAGAGCATGAGGGTTAATCCATTAATGTACTTGTCACACGATAGGAATTAGGCGGCGGCATTTGATCTACTCAAGTCTAGTGAGTTCGAGCGGAAGCTCCCGAGTAGCAATCACAACCTTTGTATTCCAGCTGTGATGGATGTCACAAACCCGCGTTCAATTCGATCTTTAAAGCCCCAATTGCTCGGCATAACACTAACAGCTTAAATTTCTGTGCGAAAATCTATGGATAAGGAAGCCTCTTTTCTCGCCGAGACCATGCTCACTTCATCAACAGAGACTGAATCAAGCAGCAAATCTGCATCGACATCTAAGGGTGGGACGAAGAGGATTCGAACTCGAGATGTGTCTGCCCCTTCGCCGCAACAGGAGAGCACGTTGAAGCCGCAATATCCAGAGTACAGAGGCGTGCGTCGTCGTAGTTGGGGAAAATGGGTGTCTGAAATTCGCGAACCAAAAAAGAAAAACCGAATCTGGCTCGGCTCCTTCGGTACACCAGAGATGGCTGCTCGAGCTTACGACGTCGCTGCGTACTGCTTGAAAGGTAAGAAGCATGCGATGCTTAATTTCCCAGAACTCATTGATTACCTTCCACGACCCATTTCTTCGTCTCCGCGCCACATTCAGGCTGCCGCTGCAGAAGCAGCTGGTGCGTTCTCTTCTGCATCTGCAAGAGCAAGGAGCTCCAGATTTTCGATGGATGGCAATAAACGAGCAAGGAGAAGCCCAAAAGAATCTCCAGTAAGTAATGAGAATGCAGCCGCCTCCTCTTCAGATCAATTGTTTACCCCAGTTAGCTCAGACATAGAGTCAGAGTCAGGTAGTGAGCTATCGGAGCAAACGAATTCTAAAAATTTGCCGCCATTTTTTACACCCACGAAAGGTCTGGGTGAGTGTCTAATAGAAGAGGACTTGTTCGAATCCTTCAACTTATTTACGGATTTGGCAGAAGCCCTTTTGCTTTCCCCCCCTCCTCTGTTCAGTATTCATGAAGTAGAGGCAGAGGAACACATATTGGAGGAAGGGTTTCTTTGGTCTGATTTTTGAAATAGCATAGCCAGTATAAAATTAGAGGCTCTGATAACTGTCTAATCCGCTTAGAGGCTCCCATGCGTTTTTGTTCCGGGAGTACATGACAATCATGTAACTATTCAAATCAACCAGATCACTTGGAATTTTCATTTTTCTTAAAACAATTTTTAATTATGTTAGAAATTCATTACTCTGAAATATGATGTTCTTTGGCGAAACCTGAGTTTTCATTTCACTAAATACATCTCTCAAGCAATAGATCACTACTCATGATCTTTACAAACAAATAAGTTTTTAACAGCGTTATGAAGTTTTTAACAATGATTTGAAAATTATGAGATTTATGTTAATATTGGCAAAAGCACGTTATTCAGACTTAAGGGAAAAAAGTTATCTTATATGGTGATATTATGCTTTAGAAACCTAAATATCACACATTTAAATATGGATTTTAATTGTTATTTAAAATGAAATAATAGTGTTTTTTTTGGGGGGGGCAGTGTGCTGGTTAGTTTAATATTTGTATGGTGTGTTTAGTTATCCAACAATCCAATTATGTGAAGGGTTGGCACTGCTTTTGGCGACTTATTTATTTATAGATAGTTGGAAAGTTTATTGTCAATTGGGGTTAGTTTTGGTAGTTGAGAGGAATGCTAAATTATCCTCTCTACTTATATTCAATTTCAACAAATGATATGTTGAGTTATTAATGAGTGTATTATTGTAATGGTTTTGAGAGGTGTTGGGTTTTGTTCACTATTGTTGTTGATGAATCTTATACCTTAAAGATTGTAAAATTTACCATCAAAAAATTACTCCTAAATTTTCCTCTAGACAATAGTAAAAAAAATTATTATAATATTAATCATAATAATTAAATTATAAATAATTAAATAGTTGAAAGACTTATTATAATATTAATTAATAATATTATATAAATTGTTGGAAAGATTATAATAATATTGAAAATAAATGTAAAAATGCCACTTTTACACTTATATATATATATATA
>ML788608.1:580828-591393 GCA_009831015.1 Picea engelmannii
TAAGATGGGAAGTAATATATCCAGAGGGGGTAGGGTATGTATACTTTCTTAGACTTTACCAGTCAAATCTTTGGGCGGAGGGGGGTCCCTTGTCTCACAAACAAGGGGGTCTCATACACCAATTTGATGTGTTGGCTTGACCGTGACCTTAAAAATAGATTATTATTATTATTATTATTATTATATAAGTATATTGCATTTGGTTTTCTAAAATTTAGATAGGATGAATTAGGGTAGCTAAAAGTAATTGATTGAAAATTGTCGTATAAGTATAGTCATTTCATAGTCCAATGGGTTATCTCAATCAATTTGAATAGAATATTTGAAGGTGGAGTTTATTGTAAAGTTTCTAGTTTTAGTCTAGCGAAGGCTGGAGGCCAATTTAATTCAACTAAGTTACTAACTATTATTTTAATTGACTATTAAACTACCTTTCATCCAAATATTCCAAAAAAAAATCAATATAAAATTTGCATTAAGGAGAAAAAATATAAACACTTTACACCTGAGATAAAGAATAGTTGTTATTAAAATATAATTATTATCCATAATTACACTTACCAAAAACAATTATAAAATTGTGAATAATTATATATAAAATATATATTTTGGTGATAATAATTGTAAAATCATTTTACAATGTCAAATTTAAAAAATGTCACTATTTTAAGATAATTATCAATTTACAATTTCAAAATTGAAAATATTATTAGTTTACCTTTAAAAATAATAATAAATTCATAATTATAAATGTTTTGTATAAAAATGTTAATAATATAAGAAAACATTTTATAAATGTTTATAATGTTAAATATAGAATAAAATTTAAATTAAATGAATTTTTTTTTAGAAACAAATTTTCTAAACTTTTACATTACATAAATAGTGAGAACACTAATATTTTGTTAATGTTATTCGGTATATTTCATTTCTCCACTTTCCTTGCATGTTTAATGGAGGGTGGTATTAAGTGGCAAGCATAATAACACTTAGTAATCTAGCAAAATTAGGTGTAATAAAATTAAAATGAAATAAAATAATTTAACATAGTGATTTAATTAAATTAATTTTAAAATAGTATTTTAAGATAAAATTCATTGTAATGTTTTTCTTTTTAAATTAATTTTATTGAAAAAAAAGAAATAAAATAATTTAAGATTTGTTAAATTAATTAGAAAATAATATTTTAAAANNATATATATATATATATATATATATATATATATATATATATATATATATATATAAGGTTACCACCAAGCATATATCAAATTGGTGTATGAGATCTCCTCTTTTAAAAATACACATATCCTACTTTCTAGGATTTGAACTTGTAACCTTTAATTATATATATTGCTAAAAAAAATAACAAACAGCCAATCTAATATATTGTGGACAAGTACTAATTAATAAATAAAAATTAATAATATTATATTTATTATAAAATTCTTATTTCACTATATTTCTCACATACAAATTGAAAATAATAAAACTTACATCCAAAAGATTCTTATTTCTCTATATTTCTCACATAAAATTTCAAAATAATGAAACTTACATCCAATTTATCTTCTGATCAACATTCTCTTAAAATATGTTTTGTATTCATAATATATTATAAAATTGTTTATCAATAATTATATTTACATTATATATTTAAATAATTATATTTATATTATATATTTAAATAAGATTATTGAATGTATGAATTTAAATATTTTAATTTATATTATATATACATTATTTATTTATGAGGAATTTTTTTTGCTAAAACCTTTATAATTGAGTGAATTTTAAATAGCATAACGAAGACTACAAGTTAAAGAATTTACATTATATTTAAAAAAAATAAAATTCCTTCCCAATTAAAAAAACTAACTAAAACTAACTTCTTCAAAACAATGCATGTCACCAGACTTTTGTATATTTGTTAATTCTTGTTGCAAGTCACATGGTCCGTTCAGAAATAAAGAATTCACGTAGCTTTTGACAGTAGTGCATATCACAAAGCTTTCGCTTGCTCTTGCATGCCACACGGTACTTTACAAATAAATCACTAACTTAATGGTTCACCACAGATAAATTAATCACCTAACGCTTGCATGCCACACATATCTTCACAAATAAATAAATCACTTAACAGTCAGCTACCATTATCACAAATAAATAAATCACATAACTGTTATCTACCAGGATCTCTAAGGAGGGTAAAATTAATATCGAGCCGTACTGATAAATAAAATGAAATTATGGTTATTATATCCCACCTCAAGTACCAGAGTGCATTCCATTAAGAACTACTAAAGCTCCAACCATAGATGGTGCTACCCTACCCACTTGTCTGGTTTCAAATAGATGTCATATGGCATATTGCATAGCCATATTTTATTGTGCAATACAATATTTTTATTTGTGTGAATGGATTGTATTATACTATTTTTATTTTTATTTTTATTTGCGTGAATGGATTGTATTATAATATTTTTATTTTTATGTGTGAATGGATTGTACTGATATTTTTTTTTTTTAAATTGGCTAAAATTCTAGAAGAATTATTAGAATTTTAAATATTAGTTATTGAAATTTCACAATATTAATATGGTTTTTTAAGAAAGTTAAATCCATTTTATATAATAATAATAATTTATTTTTAAAATCAAATTTAAGTTTAAGTATAACATCATATTAATGTATAAAACAAAAATCCATCATTTTAATGATTTGATTTCTCAATATATACATACCTACTTCCTCTTAATTTCTATAACTACTTAAAAACTTTCACATCATATAACATTTATATTATTAGTAATTTGTATGAGATATAATTAGAAGTTTCAGCGATACAATTCTAAAACGTTAGACGTCGACCTCCTTTTTCTTCTTCGTCGATTAGATTGTGAAAAAGATAAAAAAAATATCATTAAAATTACTATCCAGTTGGATATGGAGCATCAACGTCAGCGTGAGCATGAGCTTGCAACAAGAACGTGAGCTAGAGCAACGGGTGACGTAAGCTTTCAGATGTTAAGAGAAAAATTGATGTTAAGAGAGATTGAATGAATTTTTTTAAGAAGACATTAAAGGTATAAGAACTACATAAATAATGTTAAACAAATATGCGTAATATACTTTTTAGTTAATGGTTTTAAAAGATGTTATAATTGATGGAGATTTTCAGTCCATATTGTGTAGTTATCTCATATAAAGTCTTGTTTTAATAAAATCCATTAATTTTGTATGAAGTAATGCTTTTGGTAGAAGTTAAAAATAAAAAATTATGGATGGTTAAATGTGTGTTTTCTTGAAAAACAAAAATGTAGAAATATTATGATGGGAAGGTGTATCTTTATGATGATTTTCATTTTAGCATAGTTGGTCATAGTAGAGTCTTGAGTAGATCCTTTGATGGTAAAGTGAATGGGATTTGTTAGTACTTAAAGTTTCTCTTGATTGTGAAAGGGCAAGCTAGGACATCATCAAGTCATGCAATGGTATTTTGTAAAGATTTTTTGTAAAGATTTTGAATAAGATTTTAGGGTTGGTTGAAAGTTGATTCAAAGATACAAAAAGCATATAAGGTTCAATGTATAAAGACAAATAAACATCTCATTGATTTAGTAAATGACACACAACTTCATAAATAAGATAGACATAAAATAAATGAAGAAAAGAATATATATGAGTTTTCAGTATGTCCACTCACACATAGAAATAAGAACACGGTACTTGAAAAACAAATCTTAGTTATGAACAATTTAAACAGAAAAATCTTCAGTGTATTACTCACAACAAATATAACATATGCTTAGTAACAGATAAAATTGCATCCAAGTGAGAAAAAGAAAAGATAATAACATGAGAAGAAATTATGACCATCAAAATGTCTTTTCCATTTAGTGTCAATATGAAAATATGTCTTTGTCTCACAAATGAGTCTTTACAAAATAATAATCATTGATTTTCAATTGATCCCCCCTTTAATTTCTTCTTCCACCGAGTTTATATAAAAAGAATACATATTTATCAAGATCTAAAAGAAATGGATCTGAAAACCTCTTCATCTATATTTAGTTTCTTGTTTCAAATAATCAAGGAGGAGATAAGATCTGATCTCTAACTCCGAATTGATGAAGTGGCTTGTCAATTATTGTCCATGAGATTTTTTAGGAAAATAAATCTGGCAAATTCAAAAACCTCTTTGTATCTCCTAAAATGTGATATTTGTGTAAAAACAGAGAGAGCTTTTTGTGAAGGGATCCATTCCCAACAAAAACCTCTTTTGGTTTCAAAAAATTCATCTCCATCTTCTTTGAAACCTTGTCAAAAATTGGTCACTAAAACAGGAAATCATTTATTGTGAAATCTCTGGAAAATAGGCCTCAAAGATATATGAGAGATGTTTTTGTGAAGGGGCCCATTCCCAACAAAAACCTCTTTTGTTTTCCAAAAAATAATCTCCAGCTGCTTTCAAACCTTGCCAAAAATTGGTCACTAAAACAAGAATTTTTTTATAGTGAAATCTCTCAAAAATAGGCCTCAAAGATATATTCGAACCTATTAAAATATGATATCTGTGTAAAAATAAAGAGAGGCTTTTATGAAGGGGTCCGTTTACAACAAAAACCTCTTTTGGTTTCAAATAATTCATCTCCATCGTTTCAGAAAATGATCTTGAAGTTAAGGAATAAAATAGGAAAAGCAAAGTATTTCCTGTATTTGATTTTTGTCTTTTTTCTTTCTATTTCCATCCTGAACTCTGGGTGTTCTTCAACTGGAGTAGATAGATTTAGGTCAATGGAGGTTTGTGGATTTCTCAATTTAATTTCATACTATGAAGATGATCCACTACCAAACCCCTCTCCTTCAACTCTTTTTTATTTTTCAATTTCTGGAAAATCCTATAACTCACTTATTTCCATTTTTACTTCGGGATCAATGGAATATGTATTTTTAAGTGAATTTTGTTTTTTGAAACTGAACTCTGGTTTCCCTGGTTACAGGCTTCTTTGAATACTGTTCAGTTTGCTTACCTTTCTCATGTCTTTTCTTTTGTTCCTCGGGTTTGCTATTAAACGCAGGTTCCAACTTAACCTCCTTTAGCCTGTGTGAAGAAGATGCAAGGGTCTGTCTTTCAACTTCCTCCATAGTTTCTTCTGAATTTTCTTCAATAATAATTAGGTTTTCCTTTTTGATAGAAGGATGAAATAGAGCCTTTGAGTTCAACCTAAGTTTGTTCGTAGCCCTGGTAGTTGTTCCTTTAGATACAATTTTCTCTTCCTTGCTCAGTTTCTTACCCTCTACAACCTTTTTTTTCCAATAAATTGTTTATTCTGCTTGGTTGGTCTTTTAACTGGGCTTGTTGTATGGTCTTTAGGTTCATCAAGTTCATCAAATTCCTCCTTGATGTCTGGATCAGTTTGGACATCAATTTCTTTATCAAATTTAAGTTTCTTGCCTCGACCTTTAGTGATTTGGTGCCATGGCACTGATAAAACTCTGCTGAAGATTCCTAATAAATTTTATGATTCGATCACCATTTTTGGGAAACTGTCAAAGTCTGGGAGCTAGTTTTTTACTTGCAAATCATGCATGAAACAATATACATACTAAAAATAGATAGATCGTGTCTTCATACATGGAGAATGATGATAGGGAATGGTGATTTGATATTAGGATGGCACGTACAACCCGGTCATTTGAATGAGTTGTCATTACTGCAAAACATGACCTGATATAGATCATAATCAGATATGTAGATTTTCTAACAATAATTTTGGATGTTTGAACATGATCTGGGAATATGGCGCATGAACAACCATAATTAGTCCTGGTGCTAAAAGAATAGCGCTATTCTTGTAGCGCCCTTTCCACTTTGGCAATTTTGAAATTTTAAACAAGGGGAAAAGGACATATGATGTGATGAAAAGAATTTACCATGTCATAGCCTAACTTTTAATTACTTAAAAACATTTAAAACATGAAGAAAAATAATGAAAGCATACTTTCAAGCCAAGAAAGGAAAAAACAAAGTTTAATGAAAATAATAAATAAAGGGGTAGAACGGGGATTAAGAAAATCCAACAGTTAAAAACAAAGTTAAGAGCTAACAATGGCTCCTTCTGGGGATAAAGTTTTGTGGTGAAACTTTAAGAACTGGCTAACCAATGCCTTCACATCCCTCATCATCATCAACTTTTATTGTAATTATTTCCCTGTCCACCAATTCCTTTATTTACAATCCAAAAATAACAACCACGAAACTGTAAGTAGTCTTTCCATTGGTCTTATGGAGTCTTTATTACTAATCATACCAATAAACTGAGAAGAAATTTCTTAGATGCAACCTTATTCAATCATCCTACTCTCCTAAACTACTGACACCATGTTGATCATGTGTAGGAGAATTTCCAATGAAACCATGAAATCATTTCACTGACAAGATGGTCTTCTTCCTTGTAGGTAAAAAAGAAAATATAGAAAAAATGATATTTTTGCAGCAAAAAATGAATGGAGAGCCCATACTTACAGCTGCAATTTGCTTTAGTTCCAAATGTTTCAAAATTTTGAACCTATGGAAACACCGACTCCATGTATACAGCTAATGGATCATATATAAAATGACAAAATTTCAATGGATGAAAAAACCCAAACTGTCCATTTGCAATTTCTGTTGTATTTGTGAGACCATAATCCACTTGATTTCCTTGAAACAATGAACAAATAACATTTGTTTTATTACAATAATGGGCAGCAATGAATCCCTGGAACCACTGATATATTTTTTGTGAAAAAAATCCTTTGACAATAACAATATCATTGTGGGAAACAAGGGGTTGCAATATAGTTTCATCAGTTGGAAGAGTTGGAACTTCATGCTTAATATAATCTTGTCTCTGTTGAACTGTTCCCTCAGATCTTGATTCAAGAATGTCATATGTTGAAATATTGGCTTCTTGAAATTGTGGAACAACAATTGATGAGGGATAAAAAAAAATTGGATTGTTCTTCATCTCCCTCATTTTCCTCAAATGCATCTGATTCATAGTTGTCAAAGATAGGTTCATTGCTGCTGCAAAAATCAATACAAAATTGGACAGAAAATTGTTGCTGCTGCAAAAATCAATACAAAATTGGACAGAAAATTGTTGTACTTTGTCTGGATATTCATCATAAATAGGTTTCCCTTTATCAACATTTGAAGCAACAAAACCATCTAATGCTTCTTCATCTTCTTCGGCATATGTATTAAGAACAACTTCTTGCGAATAATATCCCGATTTATATTGCTCACAACAATCTACCAGAAGAAGCTCAGCTAGAAAATACCTTTTACATTGTTCATTGAATGCAGCATGAAATTCTCTTAAAGAAGAAATGATGAAATAAGGAAGCGATATGTACCAAACACGTGCATCACCCTCCAAAGAGTACATAAACATTTTCATCAATACGTCTTCATGATGAATATTCAGCTGATCCATGCATTGATGAAACTCAATCAAATGTAGTGTCAGATTGTCCTCGTCCTTTTCTCTGAACCGTGGAAGGAAATCTCCCCATATATCTATAGTGGGAACATCATTAGGGAATCCATCAATAGTAGATAAATTAAATGGCGCAAACCTCTATGCCAAAATAGCTTCCATAGCCTTCGACATCTTGGATCAGTGGAGTCACCAACAGATTCTTCCTTCATGGAGTCGTCGGGTGAATGATGCAGTCAGAAAAATTTTCCAACTCATGTTCACCATCAAGAGCTAGAATTGATCATTGTCATTCTCCTAGGGATAAATTCTTCGTTCCTCCATTCCCGGCAATGGCGCCAAAAGATGTTAGTCCTTAAAGTTGCTCTTGACTGTGAAAGGGAAAACTAGGGCATCATCAAGTCATACAATGATATTTTGTAAAGGTTTTGAATAAATTTTAAGGTTGGTTGAAAGTTGATTCAAATATACAAAAAGGATATAAAACTCAATGTATAAATACAAATAAACATCTCATTGGCTTAGTAAATGACAGACAACTTGATAAATAAGATGGCATAAAATAAATGAAGAAAATAATATATATGAGTTTTCAGACTGTCCACTCACACATAGAATTCTCATTCCCAAATATCATTAAGAAATAAGAACATGGTACTTTAAAAGAAAATCTTAGTTATGAAGTATTATGTTACATCATTGACTGGTGATTATTCTAAAAGGACATCATTATATTTTCTTAGAAGTAAATCTAGGGTCTTTAGTGGGTTTAAGGAGTTTAAGGTCTCTTGGAAGATCGAATTTGTATGAAGATTAAGGTGTTGGCGACTAATAATGGTGATGAGTTTTGTTCTACAGAGGTTGAAAAGTTCTATAAGGAGAACAACATAGAAAGACATAAGACAAAACCATATACCCCCTAGCAAAATGGAGTTAGATAGTGCATGAATAGGACATTGATGGAGAGGGATAGGAGTATGCTTAGTGGAGTCAACATATAGTATAATTTATGGAAAAAATGGTTGTTAAACTGCACATTACCTTATTAACAAATCTCCTACATTAGGTCATGTGGACAAGGCCCTTGTGGAGGTTTGGATGGGAACAAATATTCCTATTTTTGGTTGTGAGGTGTATGCTCATCTGCCTAAGGAGAAGTGGTCAAAGTTGAATAAAAAGACACGGAAATGTATCTTCATTGGTTATGGTGTTGGTGTGAAAGGGTACAAGCTTCTATATCCCATGGTTGAGAAAGTTTTGTATAGAATAAATGTTATTTTTAGAGAAATCAAGTCTTCTCCCACAACTGTGTAGTTAGAATAGGATGAGAAGAAGTTTGTTATTTGGCTACCACCTAAGACCAAGAACAATGAACTAGAATTTCATGTTAAACTTGATGAGGAGGAGAGCTCAGAGGGTTCGAAAGAGGAAATAAAATCTCCATCTCATCCTTCAAGTACGCCCACTCAGCAAAGAAGGCAACTAGAAAAGTATAATTGTAGTTCATATAATTGTAAATGTATATTTTATTTATCTATTAATGTTGATGAGCCTAGAACTATGAGAGAGGAAATGGAGATGGAAAATAGTGAGTCCTAGAGATTGGTCTTGGATGAGGAGATCATTTCACTTAAGAAGAATTATACATGGGACTTGATATCATTGATTCATAGAAAAAAATCCATTCATTACAAATGGGTGTTCAAGAAAAAATTTAGTTCAACTGGTAGTGTTGAAAAGTACAAGGTGAGATGGGTTCCAAAAGGATATTCCCAAGTCAAGGGGATAGAATTTGGTGATATTTTTTCCCCGGTTGCTAAATTAACATCTATCAAGTTCTTATATTTAGAAAAAAAAATATTATTTAGAAAATAATAGGTGGATGTGAAGACCTCATTCCTAGATGTTGACTCAAAGGAGGAGATCTATATGACATGGTCATAGCACTATGTTTAAAAGGTTAAAGAGTCATTGGTTTTCAAAATAAGAAAATCTTTGTATGGTCTCAAGCAACCACCTGGAGTGTGGTACCAAAAAATTGATTATTTTGTGTTAAGTTTGGGATTTCTAATATCCAAATTAGATCATCATTTATTACAAACATGATAGTGGACATTTTCTTGTCATCACTTTCTCGTAGATGATATGTTATTTTTGGATAATAGTAAGGATGTGATTAGTGGTTTGAAGTCTAATCTTTCAACGAAATTTGACATGAAGGACTTGGGAGCTATGTAAATTATATCTTAGGAATGGAGATCAGAAAAGATAGAACAAACAAAAAGCTTTAGTTGGACACAATATGCAAACTCTATGTTGCAGCATTTTTCCATAACAAATTGTAAATCATTGAGTGTTCTTGTTTCTATGGGAACTAAGCTTTTAGTTAGACAGTGTCCTACAACACCCACAAAGATGAAGGATATGGATCATGTTACTTATGTTAGTGCAGTTGGTAGTTTGATGTATGTTATGATATGATTTAGACTAGACATTACTTATGCATTAAGAGTGTTGAGTTGATTGTTGAGTTTATTCATGGCTAATTTTAGACATGAATATTAGGTTGCAGTGAAGAGGATCTGTAGGTATTTGCAAGGTACTTTAGAGTATTCCATTTGTTATCATAGTGATATTTCAATGGACCAATGCATAGTGGATATATAGATTTATGTGGATTATAATTGGCTAGAGGGCGTAGATAGGAGGAGATCTACTATTGGATATGTGTTTTGACTATTTGGTAGTGCAACAAGTTGGATGAGAAAGCGACAAGTTGTGCTCACTTTGTCCACTTTAGACACCAAATATATGATAGCTACTCATGCCTATAAGGAGGTCATTTGTCTTATGAAATTGTGTCCAGATGTGGAGATAAGCCAAAGAGTTGTTATAGTTTAGTGTGATAGTAACAATGTTATTTGTCTAGCAAAGAACCCCACTTTTCATGCAAAGACAAAGCATATTGAGATCCAACACCATTTTGTTCGAGACATGGTAAATCATGGAAAGGTGATACTAGAGAAGTTGGCACTTTATAGAATGTCGCAAATTCATTGACAAAACCGATAAACATGA
>ML788609.1:26880-75129 GCA_009831015.1 Picea engelmannii
CCATAAACTTGAATAATAACATTAACATTCTTAAAGTGGAGTGCTACCATTAGCACTTATGAACATTAAACCTCACCATTAGTCTAGCTATAATGACTGAACTAACCACACTAGTTGTTTATTATCATTGAGGAGGAAACTGCCAGCTAATAACATTGTTGTAGCAAATCAACAAGGTAATTACATATCTGTTACATAACAATTTATTACAACAGTCAACAAGGCATTTAACATAATGATTAACAACAATTAATTTAGCAATAACAAGGTAGTTTGCATGACTATTTTCATAACAAGTAATATAGCACTAACAAGGCGATTATCATGTTAGTTAACATAACAATTAATATAACAGTAGCAAGGCAATTTATATGACGGTTAACATAATGATTAATAGCACAATAACAAGACAATTTACATAACTGTTAATCATTTAACTCGCTACGGCATTTAATCAATAAGTAGGAATCTGCTGACCATTCACAGTGCTGTAGCAATTGTTCTGGCAATTATTAAGGCAATTAATATAGCATTTAATATTGCAATTAACAAGGCAATTAATTGTAGCAATTGTTCTGGTAAATTCGTGGTCATTCCAGCAAGCTCAGTCAACATTCTAAAGGCAAAAATCATGGGTAACTATAGAAAGCTCCGACAACATTCTAAAGGAAAAATCGTGGGTAATTATAGCAAGCTCCGACAACATTCTAAAGACAAAATTGTGGGTAATTACAACAATCTCTGGCAACATTCTAAAGGCAAAACCGTGGGTAATTATAACAATTCAGTCACGTTTTTAAATGGCAAATCGTTGTGCTACATATTGGCAAGATGCAGGCTACCCTTTTAATGGAAAATCGAAGTCTTTAAGGCAGTAAACACAGTCACATTTAATTTGCAAATCACCAAGCAACAAGGCATCAATTGGCAGAAAATGTTCTTTTGTAAAACACGGTCTTCTTCAAGGGGAAAATCACCCCAAAAGTAAAAATGAAATGCAAACTTGAGAGGGGCGAAATTGCCAGGCAACAAAGGTAATCAAACATAACATATTAAGTGCAAGACACAGTCTTCTTCAAGGGGAAAATCACCCCAAAAGTAAAAATGAAATGCAAACTTGAGAGGGATGAATAAACCGAGGTTTCCCCTGTTCACTACCAGGATGCCAATGCCAACACATACAAGAAAACAAAAACAATTTTGTCTTTCTTACTAGGGTACCAAATGTAAAACGCAGACAGAGAATTTAATTGTTTTTCCATTACCAGAATACCAATCCAAAAATGCAGACATGAGTCAACTCGTTTTCCATTCCCAGAATATCAATACAAAAATGAAAACATGAATCAACTCGTTTTTCCATTGCCAGAATGCAAATACAAAAATGCAGACATGAATCAACTCGTTTTCCATTGCCAGAATACCAATACAAAAATGCAGACGTGAATCAACTCGTTTTTCCATTGCCAGAATACAAATACAAAAATACAGACATGAATCAACTCGTTTTCCATTGCCAAAATATCAATACAAAAAGTAGACAACAGTAATAGAACTGAAAGGATCCAATGGGAAGGGTCATGGAATGATTGCAGGGGTTCTATTAGTCAAGGCATAGAGAAAACCAACCAGGCCACTAGATAATCCACATGCAAAGGTCGTTGCCAGATGGTGGAATCAACAATCAGCCAGGGACAAACATCAAGGGTAGCCGACTAACAGGTTCATCCATCGCTCATCATCCTCGCACATAAAAACAGGGCGTTGAGATCCATAGGTCTTTTAACGCTAAGGCAATGACCATAGATCAGGCTCCTAGCCGATTGCTCAGGCGAGGACTGGTGACCTAGGGACGAAGGCTAAACAACCACGAAGGTCACAATCAACACAACAAGGTGGTCAAGACGTGCGGGGAAATGAAGCCATGGGAGTCAATCTATCATCGGGCTAGGCTAAGAAAATTTCAGAAAACCATCTAGACAATCAGTTCACTTACCCAAGTAAAAATGCAGATTCAAGCATAAGTTCTAAAACAATTTACCATACAAAATGAAGAAAGTGTACCGTTTCCTATTCTGAGTGGACGTTCCGCGTGCTCCTTACAACTCCTGCGTGTCGACCGACGAGACTTCACCGGTACCTCCCAGCCAATGCTAGGGTTACTCTTCTTCCCCCTTATCCCCCCGAGCCACAAAGGGGCCACACACTCACTATCCAGAGATTTCGACTAGCTCCTAGCTCACCTCGAAAGACCAAGCTACCACTCATCATCGAGCTGGGTATCCCAACTCCCACAAGTTAAGTCAATCAAGTAGATATTTCTGCAGTGTAACGTTACGCAAACAGAAAAAGACCCAACCTCCATCTCCTCCCTTCATTATATAGAGTTTTTTGGTTCCTTACTTTCCTAAAATCTTGTTTAATTACGTTTTTAAATTTTAATTCCTAAAAATTCCTCCCTATACAAGTGTCACCCATCCCGTTCATTCCTCCATAAATTAATTTCTTTAATTAGTTGATTATCTGTATTTCCCTCACCCACCTAGAGTTACTCCTAGAATCACTCCTAGGTGTCCCCAAATTCTCTTACAAGTTTTAATGGCTTTCCCCATTATTAAATTGCCAGTTCAGTTTAAATTAGAAAGCTCTTAAATGGTAGATACTTTACTAAGTTTGACTTTCCGTTTTTTCCCTTATGTTCCCTTTTTCCCTTTTTATGTTTACCTCTTTTCCTAGTTTCCTAATATTTTAGATTTTCCCTCTTTCCNTTTAATAAAAATGATAAAATTTTTACCATTAGCATGATTTAGACCTAGACCTTTAATTTTCATACTGGGTGACATTTAATTAGGGAATTTGTTTTAAAAATTCTTAACACGTTATTCGTCCTAAGGCCATCTAGGTTCATTCCTCTATCATCAACAACGTGACGTGCCCTTCAGGACGCACTAGGTGCTCCAAGGGTGCCACTCGCCTTAATTTGTTTCCCTTGCACGAGATGCCCTTCAGGACGCACCATGTGCTCCAAGGGTGCCACTCACCTCTCTCCATTTTTCTTGTGTGACGTTCCCTTCAGGATGCACCACGTGCTCCAAGGGTGCCACTCGCCTCTTGACTGACTTGGTAGACATAAATAACCCCTGGAGTCAATACTCCGCCAGGTGAACTTGTGGGAGACTAAGGGCCTCTAAGGAATAAGTCCCCCACCTTATTGCGCGCCCCTTAGAATCATCGTGAGTGACTGTCACAGTCTGCCCTCATGACATCGTGGGTCCTCTCGAACTAGGTAAACGTTAACCTACAGTTCAAGCCACGACGAGAGTGCTAGTAGGCTGTGGCAGGGCTACTGTCCACACCTCTCCCTCAACATCTCTGGTAGTCGTGCGTGACCCCTTTACTCCACATGTGAGTCTGGTCGGCAAGCTATCGTCAGTCTGCATCATCAACAAATCGTGTCAGAATATATCCATATAATCTCATCTATTCAGATGCACTAATATCACAGTAATACAATCAAACCCCAATGGCACACTCCTGACTCGATCCGGAGTCCAAGGGGTTCCATCGATGCCTCTGCATCCTCGAGGTCCAAAATCCTGCACACTCCGTAAAACCGAGTCAATAGCACTTGTTTATGTCAATGCAGTAGAACAACATGTCATCAACCCATAACGCTTCATAATCAAAATCAAAAGTTTTAATATCATAATAATTTGGATCACTTGCGAGCAAGTGTCCTCAAAGAATAAGTTCGCTCAGTGCGCCAGAGCGGGATGCTACACCCTTGGACAAAAAAAAAGAGAAAATATCACCATCAATTTTCCTTGAGAAGTGACAAGGCTATGATGAACACGAAATGATCCACAAGACAAACATATATCAAATGCCTCCATAGTAGTGTAGAGATAGATAAATACATATTTAAAGATGGACAATTGTAAGCATATTACTTTACAACTTTACTTTAGTCGAGGGAAGATCATCAAGTTTATGCAATGGAATAGAGTTGAGTTTCCCCAAATATAGAAATATATTTATCTAATACATTAACACTAAGTTTCCCCAAATTTGGAGAGATATTGATCGAATGGACTAGAGTTGAGTTTCCCCAAATATGAAGAGATAATTTACTATCTTGACATGGCACAACATGACATCATTTCTATCAATTTCCTTACACAGTGTAAAGAGACGTTGATAGAGACCGTAATGTATACAAAATAACCATTAGAAAAATTAACACACTAGAAGTTGATTTATAAAAATAACTAATAGAAAAAAATAACATTATGTGTAACCCTTTCTTGTGTTGATACTCAACTTATCCGGACAATGTTGGATTGGGCATGCGAGCCTAGGTAAATGTTTTGTGAATATATTCAATTGTCACGTACTAAGGCCTGCGAATGAAAAAATCCATCCCTTATCATTTTGGGAGAGGGAGGTTGGAAATATAATTCATTCAAGGATACAAATTCATTCAGAAAACATATCTTAGTGTCACATCATTCATTATAATATTTTGTATATGTATTATAACATACCTGGCTCATTTACATTTCATTTGTCAATGTAAGACAATTGTTTTTTCCATAGAAATAATATCGTCTAAAAAAATGGTTATCACACTTTCTTTGATATTGTGTCTTGTGTTAAATAAAAGGGGTTTTTCTCATCAATGTGTGAATTGTAAACTTCAACAATGTTAAATCTTGTTTTCTCTATTTTTTTTTTAGCTCTTCTATTCGTAGATATAATTTGCACTTTCTTGAAAAGTTGTTAGTTTAAAAATCATATAATGATAAAAAGTTGACTCTTATAAATGTTATTTTCCTTAAAACACAAAATTCACATTACAATATACTTGTAAATATAATATGTCCATTTTTATATTTTAGCTCCTCTATTTATTCGTAGATATAATTTGAACCTTCTGAAAAAATCGTTAGTTTAAAAATCATACAATGATAAAATGTTAACTATAATAAATGTTGTTTTCCTTAAAACACAAAATTCATATCACAATATACTTGTAAATATAATATGTCCAGCGAATATGTAAGACATCACACACTTCACTTTGTATTCATGACAGTGAAGCAAAAGCCACCCAATATTCCAATTGTAAATATTAATGTTTAACAACAAATGCTTTCATATGAAGCATCACCATAAGGGGGAAAAAGGTACCCCTATATACTAATAGAAAGAACGACAAACATTAAGTAAATGGTGGCAAAAGTTAAGGAAGAAAGACATCCATACATGTAAAAAATACATATTTATATTGTTGACCATAAATAAATGAATTAAATTGTTTTTTTTAACAAAATTAATCATATCCTTTAATGTCATTTGTCTACATTTTTATTAAATATTTTTTTGAGAAAAATTTGTAGGGAAATTTTTGAACAGTTCTTTTCATTTGTAAATGGTATCATTCATTGATAATATTTTGTATATGTATTGTAACATACATGGCTCATTTACATTTCATTTGTCAATGTAAGACAATTGTTTTCTTTCATAGAAATAATATCGTCTTAAAAAAATGGTTATCACACTTTCTTTGATATTGTGTCTTGTCGTAAACATTAGATGTTTTTCTCAACAATGTGTGAATTGGAAAATTGAACAATGTTAAATGTTAAATCTTGTTTTTTCTAATTTTTTATTTTTATATTTTATTTCTTCTATTCATAGATATTTGCATCTTCTGGAAAAATTGCTAGTTTAAAAATCATACGATGATAAAATGTTGACTGTAATAAATGTCATTTTCCTTAAAACACAAAATTCACATCACAATATACTTGTAAATATAATATGTCCAACAAATGTGTAAGACATCACACACTTCAATTTGTATTCATGGCATTGAAGTAAAAGCTACCCAATATTCCAATTGTAAATATTAATGTTTAATAACAAATGCTTTCATATGAAGCATGACCATAAGAGGGAAAAGGGTACCCCTAGATACTAAAAGAAACAAGTGTTGCATCGTAGTGTATTCCCTGCCAGGTTGGAATGGGAATAAATGCACTGCTACGGTGAGACCAAGCAGAGACATGTGGGAAACATCTTGAAGTAGAGATGGTATCCATGCAGAGGATGACCTGTGGCAATGTGTCATAGGTTAGCCACAAGACATTTGACTTGTAGATGAACCTCAAGGTTAATATGCGAATGAGGTAGTTTTTTCCTAGGGTGTGTATAGTTCAAACATTGGACTTAGAAAAAAGGACCAAGAAGCATACACATTAACACTATTTCCTGACATCCAACATAGTTGAAGGAAAAAAAATTTAGCATTTCCAAATTAGTTTTCTTTGAAATTTATCAAAAATTAATAATGTGTTGCAACAAAGGTTCCTGGAAAAAAGGACACATTAAACATTCAAATATAATAAACACAATTTCCTGACATCCAACATAGTATTTTAACATTCCCGAATTAGGTTTCTTTGAAATTTATCAAAAATTAATAATGTCTGTTACATATTTCTGGAATTTGTTCCATATTTATGGAAATTTAAATGCGTTTGTCATATAGACTAAGATTGGAGCTCTCGTGGACCATAAAAGAAATAAGTATTCAAATATAATAAACACAATTTCCTGAAATGCAACATAGTATTTTAGCATTCCCGAATTAGTTTTCTTTGAAATTTATAAAAAAATAATAATGTCTGTTACATATTTATGGAATCTGTTCCATATTTCTGGAAATTTAGATGCGTTGTTCATATAGACTGGGATTGGGGCTCTCGCGGACCATAAAATAAATAAGTACAAGAAATAGGACTGTCGAAAGAAGTGCGCAACGATAGAGAGGAAGATTTGAAAAGAATAAATTGGAAATTATGAGTCTTTGGTTAGAGATTTCTATTTAAAGAGGTAGAATAACTAGATTGATAAAGAAAATAAGATGTGATCAGTATAGACTTACTATGAATTTGATGTGTTTTTGTTGTTGTCGTCGACGACCACTGGAATCGTTCCAACTGGTTGTTTCCCTTCGTCGATGAGCTTGTCCATTCTCTATTGGAAACATTCTTCAATGTATCTTCTCATTAGGGCCACGTTGATTTCATTGCAAATTTCTATGTCGAAAAGCTCATTTTCTAGTTTCCTTAGACCCACATAAATACTATGCAGAGCTTGTTAAATTTCTTCATTGTGTGCCAAGTAGTCCACTAGCCAGCTCTCGAACTCATCTTCATCATATTCAAGGATGCCATAAAAATTTTCTAAAGACAAACCCTTTAAAATATCAAGTTGTTCATTGAAGTCTTGTTTGGTCAAGGACAAGGATTTGAGGATTAAGTTTGGGTCTTGAACCTCATTGGTACTTCTGAATAAGTCTATTTAGGTCAGGTTTATGAATAATTATTCTTTTTCTGATATGGCTTATTCACATGATTCGACAATGAGTTGCAGGTTCTTAACTTTATTTTTCCAACATGATTTTAATTGTTTGATCCGCTTTGGGGAGGTAAGATCCTCTTGTCTTCTTTTCAAATCCGAGTTGTTGATGGCATGGTTGCAAAAATGGGTCACCATCTATTCATAGAAACATTCTTCATTTTTTAAATTCTTCTACAAATGTCTGTGCAAATCATTTTCCCTCTTTCAAGAGGAAGCTATATTTTGTGATGTTTCCCAGGCTTCAGTAATTAACTGCATTCTTTTCATGATGTAATTCTCTACAAGGGCTCTACATGATGCAAGGAGGTTGGAGGATCCTTTTAACTTGGTTGCAGGGGTAGCAGGCATGGTTTTTGCTAAAGGACTGGCAAACACTGGGGTACCAATGAAAGCCTCCTCCAATTCCTTGAATCGGTCGTTCAATCTGAAACTCTCCGCTTCAATTCCTCCAATGGAATCATCAAGAGCATCAATGGTTGTGCGGTGAAATCGGGAGATTTGGGACAACCACATTTTCATAAAGTTAATCTCTATACGAGTTTTGTCTTTCTTATTTGTTACATCTCTCTTTTCAATGATTAAATTTTTAGATTGGATGTCAAAAGCAATGCTTTGGAATACGAAGGATTCATCTTCGTCAAAAATGTCGGTCTCAGCTATTTCCATTGTGGAACTATGGTGCATCGCATCTGCGGACGGGTCAACTTTGTGCATGTGCTCAATTTAATTTTCAATTTGCAAGTGCTCACTTTCAATTTCGGGTTCTTCCACCTGCCCTAAAATGTTTTTTCTCTTCTTTGTCAGGGGAAGCTTGTGAGAACTATCAATTTTTCCATGAGGAGGGTTCTTATATTCTCCTCTGTTTGAAGATTTTTGGGTTTCTTTCTTACTGGGGTGGGACATTGAAGTGATGCTCCATGATGTCATGCTCTTGGGAGTGCTGGCCGGGGACTAGACACTCTTCTCACTAGATCCTTTTCCCGGTTGTCTGTACAATTCAGTCGCTCTTTGCAATGTCTCTACGTCACAATCGTCATAAGCATGAGTGTTTTCATCACTGTCTCTGTCTTCGTTCATGCATCTATGGATAAAAGAGCTGCTAAATCCAACTGATAGTAAATGTTCTCGAAAAATACCATTAGGGTTGAACCCTTTTATCCTTTCAACATATGTTAGGTTCAAGTTCTTGAAATGTTCTGTGAATTCATCAATCTTGTTGACATTTCTACACACGAAGTCCCCAACTTTCCAGGGCAGAGGAATGAACTGTTTTTTTCTCTTGTCATCAAAAAAATGAAACCAGTGGTTGTATTGCCTTGCTATCTCTATAACAAACATATTTTCTGTGATGTGGCATGGAAGGAAACTAGGATTTTCCTTGGAGCCAAAGATCATTAGTACACTATAATTTTCCTTTTGTTCAAGTGTCCCCTGTCAAAAAACTTGGTTTCCTGGACAAACATTTGGGGAGAATCCTTTCCTAACAATAAATCTTTGAAAACTGAGACAAAGTCATTAAAAACCTCATAAAAACAATGGGAGGCCTTGTGCCTCCACAAGGCATGGTACCAGAATGTTATTGGGTCGAATTCATAGTTTATTTTCTTGGACAGAGACAATTTTGGAAATGAACAACAATGGACTATTGCGAAAATCAAGTAGGATGACATATAAAATTTATTTGATTATTTGAATCATGACAGTTAGGAACATATTTCAATGGATATTAGCTTCCCCCAATCGAAAATGAATTTTTCCTTGACTGTGAAGTACAAAATATAAATAATTATACGGGAAATGCTTGTCATGGATTCCTTTCCTGTTATTCTTGTAAAAACCAAGCAATTTCCCGGAATGGATTTCTAAAGGAATTGACCTACAACTTTGTGATATCTTCAGGAACTGTTGTCGGGTCTTCGAGGAACCCAGGTAAGAGGTCCAACCTGTTATCATGTTTTTCTAGGAATTGCTTGCAGTCTTGTCCTATGAAGGTCAATGTTGGCTCTAACAATATTAACATCTTGCAGAAGACCTGAGGTGACAAAGAAACAAGAGAATGGTTGTGCAGTGGAATAATTCTTTGGCTTGAAATATATTTTTCGAAGCATCAAGAGACCACCTCCTTACAGTCAAAAACCTCAAGGATGCAACCTACACGAGCCATTACATAGGTCCAAATCACTTCACTCTGGGTGGAATGGGATGAATAGTAAGAGTATGCCCTGGACCACTAGAAGTTCTGGTTCTGACGTTCGAAGATATTCATTGTATCTCCACAGAACTGTTGTCGAGTTGTTGCCATAAGTTTACAAGAACGTTTTTTTCTCCAAACGATGTTTGAAATGAAGAGTTGGAAGGGATAATATGAACCTATGCAAATCTTGGTCCAATGCATGTGAATGAGAGATCTCCTTGAGACTTTCACTCATTAATGACAATTTAGACAGTTGTTGCATGATGCGTTGTTAACATTAAAGACTAGTAATTGCATACATTGAAGTGCGAACATGGCGGATAGGTCAATGAAAAATTAAAGATTGGAGATTTCTTGAATGGGACAACTCGATGAACCGTGTTTGAGATGAAATATTGTTTTAATGCGTATTAATGGGAGATCTCCTCGAGCGTTTCACTCATTAATGACAATGTTGACGGTTCTTGCATGGTGAGTTGTTAGCATGAAAGGTTTCTAATTTCATATTAAGAAAGAAGTACAAAGTTCACAGGGATGGGAAAGAGAAATTAAGGAGCGTCTAATTATCGAAAGCGGTCGGGCGGGCTTCAAAATAGGGTTACAAGGTACAACCGTTGGAGGTGAGGGCCCAAGGGTCAAATTGTATGTCTCATAACTTTTTGAGTGAAAAATGCATAACACGGAAGAGGGCATGATGCGACAGTCCAGAGGGAAATTTGTATATCGCGAAAGTCTCGGTAATGTTTGCAGGACACAGAACAGTGGAAGTGAAAACGTGAGCCTGCCTATTCAGGAACTTGCAATAAAAAAAGTGGCTCAAGTATGGAATAGAGAAATGACTGGGCAGATTCATCTTCGCTAATATATTGAAACTTGTAATATATATCCCATTGTGTGGCAAGATATTTTCTGCATGTCTCTAGGTAGAAAAGATAAAAATAAGAGAAGATAAATTAATTTAAATTCTAGGCATTGAGGATCATTTAAATTTCACTATCCCGTCGACGCTTTTTATTTTTAATGACAGTCTGTACGATTGTTGCATGATGAAATATTAGCATTAAACCTTGTTCAGGCACAACAAACAATGACTAATAATTGGAGATTTCGTGAACCCCCCAACCCGAGGATCCATGAAAGAGATTCCATGAAATGGGCAAGTATGGAAAGCGATCGAACGGGCTTCAGAATTAGGGTGACAATGGTTCCCCATGAGATGTGACTTCCTGAGGGTCAAATTGTATATCTTGTAACTTGAGTAAAAAATGTGTACCACGGAAGAGGGGATGATATGGGAGTCCGACGGTCAATTTTTATATGGCAGAAGAGTGGGAGATATCCTCGAGCCTTTCGATATTTAATGACATGTTTAAGGTTCATGCATGATGAAGTGCTAGCATTAAATCTTGCCAATTACATATCCAGAGAGAGTTAGGATGGTGGCGGGGACATGGATCATCAATTAAGGAATGGCTAATTATCAAAAGTGGTTGGTGATGCTTCGAAATAGGGATACACGATACAACCAATAGAGGTGAGGGCCCGAGGGTCAAATTGTATCTCTCAGGAGTGTTGACCGCAGAACGTGTAACACAGAAGAGGGGATGATATTGCATTCATGCGAACAAATTATGTATCGTGGAATTCTGAGTGTTGTTTGCTAGTCGCAGAACATTGAGAACACAATCTTGATCCCGCAAGTACGGGAACCCGTAATCGAAAACATTTCTAAGTATGGAATAGGGAAATGGTAGGTCGGAATCGATACACAGTAAATGTACAATGTCATGGAGATACATCCAACTTGGGGCTAAGTATTGAAAGGAATGACAGACGATCGAGCTCGTGATGGGGCATTCTAGTGGACAAATTGTATATCATGGAACTCTGGGCACTATTTGCAAGCTGCGAAAGATTCGAAACACAATTTTGAAGTCGTCAATCTGGGAAACAACAATCGATAAAGTGTCCAAGTATGGAATAGGGAAATGTTGTATCATACTTGTTTTCGCTAATTTATTGAAATTTGTAATAGCTTTCCCATTACCTGGCAATATCTTCTCTACATGTTTGTGGACAAGTTCTATAGGGATGGTTAGTCCTCAAGGCTTTTTCTTATTAATGACGATATTTATGGTTGTTGCATGATGGGGTCTTAGTATTAAACCTTTGTTGTTGCATATTTGGAAAGAAGTACGAGGATGGCCAGAACATGAAACAATGACTAGGAATTGGAGATTTCGTGAACCCACTAATGCGAGGATCCAAAATAGGGTGACAAGGTCTCCCCAGAAGACGCGAGGCCCCGATGGTCAATTTGTATCACTCGGAACATTTGAAGGCATAATGTGTAAAATGGAAGAGGGGGTGATGTTGAAGTCCGACAGTCAATTTGTATATGGAGGAGGTCTAGGTGCCAATTGTTTCATACCAGTATGTTCAGTTGTCACTAGTAAGACCATAATTAATGTACATTGGGAAGGATGTGAAGTTAGTGGGGATGGAAGGCAGCGAAATATACTTTGAAACATTTGTGAACCCTGGTAGAGTGAAGCTTGCAAGTTCAAGGAGTCTGTGGTGGAATTGTAGATCACAAAATTTTTGAGTGCAAGATGTATATCACGGAACAAGAAGCAACAGAGTTCGAAAGTGCCAACCCAACAACCATGGCCATAAAATTTTATGGAAAGGAACAGTGGTCGGTCGGATTCGTCATGTGAGGATATACATGGAGATGAAGATATGTCAGCCCGCCAACCCTAGAACCCATGATCATAGAAAGGAGACTAAGTATATAACTAGAAAGTGATAATAGACAGGAAGAAGAAAAGGGAAAAAGGGATAAGTATGTCAGATAAAAACATCTATTGTTCGTTTATTAATGCCAATCTTTTTGAATCCCTGGTGAGTTCTCACTAGTAAAAGCATAAATTGTAGATCACAGAAGTTCTTTGGGTGCAAGATGTATATGACAGAACAAGGGACATAAGTGTTGGATACCGCAAACTTGGGACCCAATGGTCAGATAATTGGCTAAGTATTGAAAGGGACCTCGGTCGGTTGGGCTCATGGTGTGAAGATATATATAAAGATGATCATATCCCAATCCACGAATCCAGGAGGCCATGATAATAGAGATGCAACTAAATATAGAACCACAAAGGGATAATAGAGGGGGAGAAAACAGGGAAAATTTAAAGAGAAAGTGTTTATATTTATTCCAATAGTATTCATATTAATATATTATATCTGTTCCAAATGTAAATCATCTTCCAATTTGTAGGATGTTATTCTCTTCACAAATTTCATTGAAACCCATAAGAAATAGAAAGAATAATATATATATATATATATATATATATATATATATATATATATTATGACACAACATTTTGTATATGCAAGGATATTATCAAATAAAATAAGCTACAATATATGCAAAATATTGAACAAGAACATGTCATCAACACTTGAGTTGCCTTGTTGTAATAGAGTCATTAATTCATTCTATTTACGGGACCCCGAAGAGTGAAAGTAGGATGAGTCCTCCCATTTCTTTCTTTAAGTATAGGGCAGACACCACATAAGTATGGCCTATGACAAATTATTCTTCCATGTAAAATGTAAAGAGAGAACAAAGTAGCCTTTATTAAAATCAAAGTGTTGGGCAAGACAAAGAAAATCTTGTTGTCCATGTTTAACGACACACAAAAAAAGTACAAAATAAAATAAAAAACAATACCAGAGATTGGAAAACACCATGCAAAAACCTTAAATATTGTATATTCAAATAAACTGGGTTACAAAATGCAACTGAGATTATTTCCATCATGACTATGATTGGGCCTACCGCTGACAAAAAAAAGAAAATATGTACAATAATGAAGCATGTGGACAATCTTTTATAGATTTCAACTTGACCATCAAATGCTTGATTCGTAAAAAACAACGAGTCGAATATCAATTTTGGGTATTGGACTTCAATGGTGCTGCCAGCTATATCTATCCCAACTTTTTGAATAGCTTGTATCTTCTAGATATGGCATGCCTGTATTGGTTGGTTATTCAACATTCCATATTTTTCTAAGTCTTAATTTCCCTCTATCGTCGAAAACTTGGGGTTTAAGGTTCCTTCCTTGTAATGTTCCTGATCATTGACATCTGAGACAACTTAGAGATGTGATTTGAGCCCAATTCAAAGATGAGGGAGTGGTTTTATGTGATGTCATCTTTGGGGGAAAGAAATCCAGTTAACCAACAAAAGATGAGAAAAAAAAATTCACGTATGTTGTGACTACTATTATCCCTATATTCCATCATCTGTTTGGTTGAAAAGCCTTCCTGAAGATTTGTATGTTGAACTTCTTTGTTTTATTGCTATAAATTGGAAGGGAAGTACAAGTCAGCTGCAAAATGTTCCTCTGTTGAAGTACATGGCTTCTTCCAGCAGCACAGATCTGGAAAGTGTATCAAATGTTGTAGATCACATCAAAATATATCTTTCGTCGTAGGGGTGGCAGACATGGCATCCCACAAAATGGTCTAGAATGTTCATAATTGACACCAAATATTACTCCATGCCCGAATACACTCAGAAGAAAATTATAAAATTGGATACCCACGAACGTGAGAAACTGTATGCACGTTTGAATCAACATTCTAAAATTGTAGAACGTTTTATGCCAAATCTGTAACAGACTTGATAGACAGCCAGTTTCTATGTCAAAGAGTGTTGAGTGACGTCTGGATGTAGCAACAGACTCGACATACAATCAAATTTCAATCACTACTGATACTAATGTCAAGTGTAAGAACGCATGATCCCATGCCTCAGGTAGTTTCACCTTCAAGCATCCACACTAGCGGTGACCCCAGGATCCAGATAGATTTGACTTTAGACATTGACAATGGCGTTGGCAATGGGAACAATGTTATTTACTACAGTGCGACATTTTGGTGAATAAGCAGGGTTGTCATTGTCAAAGCACTTAGACTACAGGATTTTCAAACCTGCAAAGAACATCGACTTTAGTGTTCTTTGTCACGTCAACTACATTGTTGCTTTGAGTCCATAAATCTTTGGACGTTGGGTTTCATGTGCGATAATTACATTTACACTAGGTACATGTCAGACATCTATTATCTGACATTGCAGTGTTAATGCAATTGCCATAGTGGACGATGACTCAATTGCATTGGCACAAGAAATATTAATTGTGTGATTAATTAACAACCTTGAAGGACGTGAATCCCAAACAATGCCTAAAACGTTTCAAACATCCGTGTGTTCAAAAAATACATTGTCCTATATTTTAAAAAAACAAGAAATTGTATTGTTCTAGATTTTTTTATTTTTTTTTTCAAATATCAGATCAATTGCAACAAAAGAAATGCATTTTCCTTATTCAAAGGAAGGTAAACAACATGAAGATTGATATTAGGTGGAAACAACTCTGGAATACACTAGTACATTAAGGTCTCTTCTAAAGAATGAAATAAAATGATTACATGAAGGTGGTAGTAAAAGGTGATTTCCAGAAACCAAATCATTGCCTGAACATGTGAAACTTCTTGCAGAAGGTGGTAGTATAAAGTAATCCTCAGAAAGTGTTGCAAAGTCCATAATGAAGAATTCCTTCCCATTAAAATTTCCCATTTACATTTCGATGTAGGCATTAAAAAGTTTTGAGAGCATCGTTCCCTAGTTATATACCCACCTTTGGGTAGGAGGAGAATATCCGTGCAAAGAGGGGCAAGCTCATCGACCCAGATGCAATCATATGCATAGGAATAGTGAAAACAATTGTGCAGTAGCGATAGAAAGTTGATTGTATGTGGAGTTTGTTACTACATCCAGAGGACAATGAACAAACTCTGACAAAGAATATGAGTTTATGTCAAGTCTGTTACCACACCCATAAGTAGCTCAACAAACTTTGAAATGGAAACTTCTGTAATTTTAGGATGTCGATTCAACCACCCATACAGTTTTTCATACTCGAAACGATCCAAATTTATAATTTTCTTCTGAGTATATTTGCGAAAGGAGTAATATTTTGCACAATTTCCAAATATTACAGACCATTTCGCAATCCACGATATGTGTGAATCCTCCGACGAAAGAAAAATCCTTGTGTGGTCTACAGAATTTGATACACTTTCCAAATATGTGTTTTTGGAAGAAACGATATACTTCAACGAATGAGCATTTTGTAGGTGACCTGAAAGTGTTGGACAGATTGTCATTGATTTCAACAATCGAAGTGATGATCTATTGTTAAATGATAGATGACATTTTCATTGATGTCAACAGTATATAAGTCAACAAAATATGTCAAACAATGTGCAGAGATCGAAAGAGCGAACATGAGAAGCGAATACTCGAATAATCAAAGCTCAGAAGGAATAACAAATTGCACAGAGAGGAAATATGTGTTTATTGTTGATCATGATAGGATCAACAATGTTCCTATCAACGGAAGGAGTGCATTATAGAATGCAATTGACCATTGCACAAGAAAAGGCTGAAAAGTTAAACAATGCGCAGAAAAGGCGAAAAGCTTCAACATTCGTTCGATCAAGAAATTAACGACGTTGATTGTCTCAAGTAAATGGGATTTATCCCACATTGGAAGCGTGAATAAATGCATATAGGTTTATATGCGTGGCTCTCTCCATTGGTTATCGATGCGTAGTGCAAAGGTATGGTGGGGACTCTAGGTGTTTGGACTCCATGAGAAGCTCACCAACCTGGAGCCCGGGACGACCTGTAAGGCCCCCTAACTTTTGGGAAAAGTTACAATAACCTTTGATCTTAATGAAGAATCAACTCAACCATTAGATCAGACAAAGAAATCCTAGTCATCGGTTGAGAGGAGAACACGTGGCGCTAGATCAACGAATTCAGGGATTCGTTGTTTGGAGATGCACCAATGAGTTGTTTGAAATCGTGAAACACGAATCTACGAAGAACCCAGGAGATGAGACTTTGGTCATAACTCGAGGTCACATGTGGAACGAGCCTTGGAAGAGGAGTCAACACCCTTAGCTTGAATTTCAGAGATCGGAGATTGACCACAACAACAACGACAAGAGTTGCTTCAAAACCCCGAAAGTCGAAGCTCCGAAGTCAAGGTTGAAGGATGACACATTGACAAACCTTGTCAGCGAAACGTGTTAGAAAGGATGCGTGGAAGACCACGTCAACATGTACACATGCAATAAAAAAAAAATGACAAGTGTCAAAAGAGGAAATTGACTTATGACCATGTCAACAGGTGATGTAAGCAAAGCTACATCATTTCAGGAAATTCCACCACTAGCAAACACTCCATAGTTTTGAAGTCCCGAAGGTCAAACCTCCGAAATAAAAGAAGCAAGAGACGTCGATAGACCATGTCATCCTAAGAGATGTCACTCTGATACATCACTCCGGGAGTTTCTACTTCGGGAGTTTTGCATGGTAAGAAAACACTCTAATATCATGAAGTCCCGAATGCCGAAATAGCAAAGGGGACATGTGTCAATTGATTTACAACATCAGGAGATTTGACATGTTGGATGTCACGAAGACCCGATGTACAAAGCGCCAAAATTCCTTCAGCCATCCAGCTCAATGCCTGATCAAGTCCTGGCCGTCAAATTAAGGAAAGAAAGGATCAATTTAAGGTTTAAAGTAGATCGTTAATATGTCTCCGCTAAATAGACGTGAACCTTCTAATCACATTGGCGATATCGTAATCGGGAGTTTTGAAAGGTTGGAAGTAACAAAGTCCCGAAGGACAAAATGTTTGAAACTCTGTCATCCGTTCATCTCATTAGAAGATCGTATCGTGACTGTTGATTTGGTAAAGCTCTCAAGCACTCGTTCAATCTTAACATTCGGTCATTGTCATTGTTCATATGCTATAAGAATTTTAAAAGGAAATGATAACATGTCGCTATAATTGGTAAAGCCCATGGTTATGTAACGTCGATCATATGTGATGGTTTGAAGGAAGTGCCTCCACAGAATCTGGTCTCTGAGAATATAACAAAGATTCGGGATCGATTTTAAAGGATTAAATTGATCCATAACTGTGATCAATTTATGGAAAACCTTCACCGTAAAATAAATAAACAGTAATTAAGATTGATTAATCAAAGAGGCGCGATGGTTGAAGAATGAACTGATACACAATCATGATTAAAAGAGAATATATCATGAAAATATGAATAAAGAATAAAAAAAGAAAAATGATATTAATTAAAGTTTAATTTATCATTTTAAATGAAAAGGTACAATGGTTCAAATAAAGGGACACGATGTTTTAAATCTCACACATGTTTGAAGATTATATAAACGAGAAAAAGTGGTGAGAAGAAGTGTCTCTGGAGTCTGATTTAGAAGATATATTAATCAGAGAAGTAGAGAAAGATGTAGTAAAGAAAGTGTGTATGCAATCAGGTAAAGAAGATCAAAAGCCAAAGAAAATTCCCAGAAGATATCAAAGGAAAGATGTGAATTATAGAGAAGATGAAATGGGTGTCTTATGATATACCTAGGATCATAAGATTGAGTTGATTCTATAATGGATCTCTTGTACTGGAGTTGAATAAAATCTAGTTGGATAGACTGGGTTCTATCAGCAAGTTGGGACTTGCAACGAGCCGGGTCTTACACCAAGTTGGGTCTTGGCTGAGAGTTGGTTCTCTCCAAGGAGTTGGTGCTTCTAATTTCAGTTGGTTCTGAAACATTTAGTTGGTGCTAAAAGAAAATCCTCTTTCACATATATTTAATTTAGAATGTTCATATCAGTTATGCAAAAACTTATACAAACATATGGTGTCTCTGTGTTCAATGTGATTATGATTTGATTGTTTACTAATCTGTTCAATTATGTTTTAAATGGTAACTTGAAAGAAGAAAAAGTTTAAAATATTACACACACTAATTCACCCCCCCCCCTCTTAGTGTGGGCCGTGTGTTCTTCAATTGGTATCAGAGGGAAGGTTACTTCAAAAAAAAATTTAAATACTGGAAGGTAGATCCTCAAGAAATGGGTGGACACATGGCTCTCTCCGCAATTGAAGCTCCTTTATTTGATGGAACAAATTACTCCTCATAGAGAGAAAATATGAAATAGTATTTGAAGTAAAAAGGATCTGAAGTTTGGAATTCAGTAGTAAGCAAGCCTTGGGACTTAACTACATCAAATAATATATCCAAAATTACAGTCAAAAGAAGAGCAAGGATACAGTCAAAACAAGCATAGGACTATGCACATCTTCTAAGGACTTATGGATAAAGTTATAAAAGATGTATCAAATAAAAAATAAAGACACAGAATACATCCCTATCAAGGATGAATATGAAGACTCAACCATTAATAAAAGTAAGGATTCTCCATAATATTTCGATTGCAATAGCAGTGATATTGAATCCTCCTTTGCAAGCAAAGAACAAGACTTGGATACAATAACATAATGTTGTTTTAGCATCTATCCCATGGAAGAAGAAGAAGAAAAAATATCAAAGGCCCAAGAAAAGGTTGATTGGAGTTTCTCTGAATACCTCTATCACCATAATGAATTAGACTATAGCTATCTTCATGACTACACTCAAGAATACCTTGAAAAGAGTCAAAAACTATCTTGAAAATAAAGGAAATGCTCAAGGATAGTGATAAGATAATATATGAACAGGACAATCAGTTGGAAGAGAAATAATAGGAGATTGAGAAGTTGAAGAAATAAATTAGTCAAGTAAAAGAAAAGGAGAAGTAAGATGATGAGCTTGGAAATCAGAAGCATATTCTGGAAATAAAAGAAAAGCCCAAAGATAATGAAGAAATCATATTTGAGAAAAAGATTTAGTTAGAAAACAAAGAAGATGAGATGAAAAGATTGAAAACAAAAGTTTTTTATCTAACAGAAGAAAATGAAGAGAAAATCAGCAGACTGAAAAATGAAATCAGTCAAGCAAAAGAAGAAAAGAAGGAAGATGATGTCTCAAGCAAAAATATTGCAGATCTAAAGGAACTAAGGGAAAACTATGTCAATCTTAAAATCAAACTTGAAGAAGCTAAAAGGAGAGAAGAGGTGGTAAGGAATCAGTTGGACAAAAAGGAAGAATCTTGTCATGAGCTGGAAGAAGTTGTGAATCATAGAAAGAAGGTTGAGAAGTCAGACACCCAAAACAAGTTTTTGAATATCTCTATGACCTTGTATGAGATCTTGGATAGTCAAAGATCAGCTAATAAAAAATATGGACTTGGATACAATAAATAAAATATCATTACCCCTAAGAAATCTGATGCAGGTCCTTCATTTGCAAAATGTGAAAACAGGTATGACTCAGGTTCTTCACGTTCAAGAAATAAAAGAAACAATACAAAATTTAGAAGATATGATCATGGAAGACATCCATAATCTATTCATACACCTCAAAGCAAGTTCATAAGAGTGACACCTTCATGGATGAATCAAATAAGGTATGAGAGTGTTTTTAATGGTTATTGTTTTTCTTGTAATGAGTATGGTCATAAAACCTTGGATTGTAGGCATCATGGAAGAAAACAAATTGGTAGGTTCAACAACAATATAAAATGATGGAACTGCAATCATGTTGGACATATTGTTGCACATTGTTACACTATGAGATGTTATAGCTGTGGTGAATATGGTCACAAAACCTATAATTGTTGGAACTCAAGAAAACAATCAATAAAAAATGCCTCACACAATATGACAACAAGAGTAAATAAGAAGATATGGAAAATAAAATCCCAAGTACCAAATAAGAAATATGGGGAAAATATTGCTCCTGAAATTGATGAAGTTAATATTAGGAGTTTGGAGGATGAAACTTATAATAAGGAATATTCTCAAAACAAGGATAAAGAAGCTTCTGGTGCCCATAATAATGACGTTGAAGATGAATATTCAATGCTATAACAAAAAGAATAAGTTACAAAGAAACCAATTGTGCAAAGAATCTTTATAGCATATGAAATGAGAACAGGGCGTGATAAATCAGCAAAAGATGAAACAACTTTCAAAGCATCCGAGACAAAGATAAATCAAGAGAAAAAATATCAATCCACCCATCATGAAGAATCTGATGTGGAAGAAGCCAATTTCAATAGAAAACTTCAGAAAGAATCAGGGAAGTACAAAGGCAAGAATCTTTACAAATGTTTTAATGGTGGCAAAGTTGGTCATTTTCCATCCAAGTGTCCCTATCCCAAGGAGGACCTTGTAGATGAAGAAAATATAAACAATTGGTATCCTAGTTAGAGATTGATGAGAATCGATGGATAGAACCAAGAGTTGTTTGAATAAAGATCAGCTACAATTGCGCAGTGTTCCAGTATCCACAGCAACAACATTATGATGTAAAAAATGAGATACATGACATCGTGTAGAAAAAACAAGAGGATAAACCCTATCAGAAAATGATACCCTTTTCATAAATAAAGGGGGAGAACAGTGAGTAAAAACTCAAGTGAAGTTCTAGTTAGAAAATAAGAAAGTAATTGGATTAACTTTTGAAAAGACTTGACCCCACTACAAAAAATTGTATCAAGAAGACTACTCATATGAAATACAAAAAAATCCCAATCAACTAAGATAAGAAGTTATTAAAACAGCAGGGGAAGAAACCCTGTCAATAAGATCTACCTTTTCAAAAACAAAGGTGGAGAATATTCAGGAAGAGAGAAAATATATTGGTAGGGGGAGTCATTCAACTATGATTGGTAGAACATGTGTGTAGGAAGCGTTAAGCAAGTTCAGTTTGGTCAGTAACATACAGAGCTTACCACAGGTGGCATATATTTTTGCAAAAAACCTTAAAACTGAGGCGTATTGAATATATCAGGGGGAGATAACAATCAACGACAAAAGGAGTCATTCTGTTATAACAGAGAAAGATTGATTGCAAAAGGAGTTACCAGTGGTCAAAGAAGTACTTATAAAGATAGATCATAGGAGAAGAAACCCTTTTCCATTGATGTCAAAGGGGGAGAGAAACTTCATAAAGGGAAAACATCATCACACGGGGAGTTTTTATAAGAAGTTAGTGTGTTGACCTCAATGACAAAGGGGGAGATTGTTGGAAAGATTGTCATTGATGTCAATAGTCGAAGTGATGATCTGTTGTTAAATGACAGATGAAATTGTCATTGATGTCAACAGTATATCAGTCAGTAGAAGATGTCAAACAGTGTGCATAGATCGAAAGAGAGAACAAGAGAAGCGAATACTCGAATAATCAAAGCTCAGAAGGAATAACACATTGCACATAGAGGAAATATATGTTTATTGTTCATCATGATAGGATCAAAAATGTTCCTATGAACGGAAGAAGAACATCGCAGAATGGAGTTGACCATTGCACAAGAAAAGGCTGAAAAGTTGAAGAATGCGCAGAAAAGGCGAAAATCTTCAGCAATCGTTCGATCAAGAAATTAATGATGTTGATTATCTCAAGTAAATGGGATTTATCCCACATTGGAAGCGCGAATAAATGCATATAGGTTTATATGCATGGCTCTCTCCATTGGTTATCGACGCGTAGTGCAAAGGTATGGTGGGGGCTCTAGGTGTTTGGACTCCACGAGAAGCTCACCAGCATGGAGCCCGGGACGACCTATCAGGCCCCCTACCTTTGGGAAAAGTTACAATAACCTTTGATCTTAATGACGAATGAACTCGACCATTATATCATACAAATATATCCCAGTCTTCGGTTGAGAGGATAACACGTGGCGCTAGATTAACGAATTTGGGGATTCATTGTTTAGAGATACAACAACGAGTTGTTCGAAATCGTGAAACGCAAAACTGCGAAGAACCCAAGAGATGAGCCTTTGGTCATAAATCGAGGTCACATGTGAAACGCGCCTTGGAAGATGAGTCAACACCCTTAGCTTGAATTTCAAAGATCGGATATTGACCACAACAACAACGACGAGATTTGTTTCAAAACCCCAAAAGCTGAAACTCTGAAGTCAAGGAGGAAAGACGACACATCGACAAACCTTGTCAGCGAAATGCATCAACAAGGATATATGGAAGACCACGTCAACATGTACACATGCAATAACCACAAAATGACAAGTTTCAAAAGAGGAAATTGGCTTGTGACCATGTCAACAGGTGACATAAGCGAAGTTATGTCATTTCGGGAAATTCCACCACTAGAAAATACTCCATAGTCCGGAAGTCCCGAAGGTCGAACCTCCAAAATCAAGGAAGCAAGACACGTCAATAGACCACATAATCCTAAGTGACTTCACTCTGATATGTCACTCCAGGAGTTTCTACTTTGGGAGTTTTGCATGGTAAGTAAACACTCTAATATCTCGAAGTACCAAACGCCGAAATAGCAAAGGGGACACACCTCAGTTGATTTACAGCATCAGAAGATTTGATATCTTGGATGTCATGAAGACCCGATGTACAAAGCGCCAAAATTTCGTCGGCCATCCAACTCAACGCCTGATCAATTCCTGGTCGTCATATTAAGGAAAGAAAGGATCAATTTAAGGTTTAAAGTACATCATTGATCTATCTCTGCTAAATAGACATGAACCGTCTGATCACATCGACGATATTGTAATCGGGAGTTTTGAAAGGTTGGAAGTAACAAAGTCCCGAAGGACAAAAACATCAAAACTCCGTCATTCGTTCGTCTCATCAGAATATCGTATTGTGACCATTGATTTGGTAAAGCACCCAAGCACTCGTTCAAGCTTAGGATTCGGTCACTGTCGTTGGTCATATGCTATAATAATTTTAAAAGGAAATTATAACATGTCGTTGTATTTGGTAAAGCCCATGGTTATGTAACACATGGTCATATGTGATGGTTTGAAGGAAGTGCCTCCACAAAATCTGGTCTGTGAGAATATAACAAAGATTTAGGATCTCATTTAAAGGATTAAATTAATCCCTAATTGTGATCAATTTATGGAAAATCTTCACCATAAAATAAATAAACAGTAATTAAGATTGATTAATCAAAGAGATGTGATGGTTGAAGCATGAACCGATACACAGTCATGATTAAAAGAGAATATATCATGAAAATATGAATAAAGAATAAAAAAGGAAAAATGATATTAATTAAAGTTTAATTTATCGTTTTAAATGAAAAGGTACAATGGTTCAAATAAAGGGACACGATGTTTTAAATCTCACACCTATTTGAAGATTATATAAATGAGAAAAAGTGGTGAGAAGAAGTGTCTCTGGAGTCTGAATCAGAAGATATATTAATCATAGAAGTAGAGAAAGATGTAGTGAATAAAGTGTGTCTGCAGACAAGTAAAGAATATCAAAAGCCAAAGAAGATTCCCAGAAGATATCAGAGGAAAGATGTGAAATACAGAGAAGATGAAATGGGTGTCTTATGATATACCTCGGATCATAAGATTGAGTTGATTCTATAATGGATCAATTCTACTGGAGTTGAATAAAATCTATTTGGATAGAGTGGGTTCTATCAACAAGTTGGGACTTGCAGCAAGATGGGTCTTGCGCCAAGATGGGTCTTGGCTGAGAGTTGGTGTTCTCTAAGGAGTTGGTGCTTCTCATTTCAGTTGGTGCTTCTCATTTAGTTGGTGCTAAAAGAAAATTCTCTTTCAAATATATTTAATTTAGAATGTTCATATCAGTTATACAAAAACTTATACAAACATATGGTGTCTTTGTGTTCAATGTGATTATGATTTGATTGTTTACTAATCTGTTCAATTATGTTTTAAATGGTAACTTGAAAGAAGAAAAAGTTTAAAATAGTCCACACATTAATTCACCCCCCCCCTCTTAGTGTGGGCCATGTGTTCTTCAGAATGTCCCTTCCAACTCCCATTAAGAAAACAAATAATATCAACACACAAATCTTCAGGCATGCCTTTCAACCAACCAAAGCATCAAATACAGGGAGAACACCAATCACAAGATACTCAATTTTTTTATTTTTTTTTGTGTCTGAGTTTTTGTTGGCTAACAAAGTTGTTTTTCTCTCAAAGATGACGTCACATAAAACCATTCCCTCATCTTTCAATTGGGACTAAATGGCATCTATAAGTTGTCTCACATGTCCATGACCAGGAACATTACAACAAAGGAACCTTAAATCCCAACTCTTCGATGATAGAGAGAAATGGGAATAAGTATTTAAAATCAATGTCGAAGGATGATAATAATATTCCTGTAGATTTTGGTTTAATTCATTTTAATGGAATATGCCCTCGATATTTTCTCTTATTAATGCCAATATTTTCAAATATGTGTGCTGAATAGTCAATAATAACATGAGTTAACATTCCCATATGCAAGCAGATTCTCAAATATGACAGCCTACAACATATGCACAATATTAAAGAGGGACATGACGTCAAGACATCTGTGGATGACACGTTTGTGGGTGGAAGCATATTAGTACAATATTGAACTGTTACTACAATGATGCCTTTAAAAAACTAAAATAGCCAACACTTTTTGCAAATTCAAAATGGATGCAAAAACAATTATCAGATCCCATAATATTCGCCTATTTATGCATTTAAATGGGAGATGTCCTCGATATTTCCTCTTATTAAAGACAATATTTTCGAACCTATCTAGTGGGTTGTCACTATTAAAGCATAATTAATGTGCATTGGGAAGTGCAGAAGGTGGAGGGGAGAGAAAAATGTTTTTTAACTTTTTCTGAACCCAGGAGTGCGTGAACCCATGAAACTTTGAAGACTTGACTAAGTATGGAAAGGAAGGTCGGATAAACAGAGTCATCGTAGGTAGAATCAGGATTGCGATTTCAAGGATTCTGGGGTTGAATTTTAGAGCATGAAAGTTTTGGGTGCAAGATGTATACCCCGAACACAGGTTACCAGAGTTTGATAGCACCTATCCGCGAACCTGTGTTCATAAAATTGGATAAGTATGCAAACAAATGATGGTCGATCAGACTCGTGATGTGAAGATATAGATGGAGATGATGATTTTTTATCTCCCAACACTAGGAAACTACGAGCACAAAAATGTGACAAAGTATAGAACCAGAAACGCATAATAGAGGGTAAGAACAAAAGGGAAAAATGGGCAAGTTTAGAATAAATTTGCTAAGTATGAAAACGAACGGCAGTGCGTCAGAATTGCTATGTGAAAATATAGATGGATATGACAAATTTTCAATTGGTCGCCTCGGGAACCCGCGACCACATAAACGTGACAAAGTATAGAACCAAAAACGCATAACAGAGGGGAAGAACAAAAGGGGAAAACATGCAAGTTTACAAGAGGAAAAAGAAAGGGAGAGAAGAAATTTATCGCTCACACAACAACACTTAGTCTCATAACTATGAAGCCATAGAAAGACATTAACTATGGGAAAAACATCATCAACTATGAAATATAGTTGGAGCTCGACAAACTCTGGTTCAAGTGAAAATAGATGTTGTTTACATCCATTGCAAAATTTTGCATATTAGTTTATCTTAATAGTATTTTTTGGGGAGCCAACTGTAAAACCATGGAACAACAGATCCAATTGTACATACGAGACCCCAATATTGCAAAGTTGAAGCAAACAAGAGAAAACAACAAATAACAACCCAGGTAAGAAGCACCAAAAGGCCCAATTGTAGTTGCAAGACCTCAAACCAAAAAATTTGAATCAAACAACAATAACCAGCATCCAACAAACCAAGAAGCAAGAACCAACCAGCTGACCAGGAATGTTGGTGAAGAACGATATTGGCCAAATTCACTGCACACAAGATTGTATCAAAAAATTCGGAAGAAAATGTATTGTAACACATCTGTTAACCAAACATTTCAGGCTGTGAGACCTGTCAGGTAAACATTCAAATCTGCCAGGATTGTCCACAGGCCTTCCACTGTGCAAGCAATTAAGAAAGGTGTGGTTTTCACGATTGGTATTTTTCAATAATGGGAGCGATCAAAATCCTCTTTCAGTCCATCTTTGTATGTGATTACTATGACCAGAGAAGCAGGAATGTAATGTTGTCTTCGTCTTGTTCCTGATTGCCAATGTTCGACACATAACCTACCTCCATCACAACCACAGTGACGCATAGGAAAATAAAATTGTATTTTCTCCCCACATACAAAGATGTTTTGCAAGAGCATTTCGACTCAGGCACCCCTAGTAGTCAAATTTCCCACCTACAAACTGTAAATAGAAAACAAATGTAAACATGACACCCAAACCCGTCTGTCAATGGGGAACGACATAAGGCCAATGTTCGAAACAAAACCTACCTCCATCACATCCACAGTGATGCATAGGAAAAGGAAATTGTATTTTCTCCTCACACACAAAGATGTTCTGCAAGAGGATTTCGACCCTGGCATCCCAAGTAGTCAAATTTCCCACCTACACACTGCAAATAGAAAGAAAATATAAACATGACACCCAAACCCACCCGTCAATGGGGAACGACAAAAGGGAAGTTCCAATCACAATTACAGAATCCCAAGCATGCAAACTGCAAGAAGACCAACAGACAAACAAGAACAACAACAAGAAGAAAATAAGAAATCAGTGAACAAGCAAGAACCAAGCATGAACTAGTGAACCAACAATGTCGCCGAAGAACAATATTGGCCATATTCACTGCACAGAACATTACATATAAAAAAAAGAAACAGAAGAAAATGTATTGTAACATGCATGTTAAGTAAACATTTAAGGCTATGAGGCCTGTTAGGTAAACATTTAAGTCTGTCAGAGCTACTTTGTAAACATTTAAAAAAGAATGTAGTGTGGCAAGTCTCTTACATACAAAAAAACATTTATTATATTATTTTATAACAATAAACAAAAATTAGTAACAATAGTTCGAACAATAGATGCTATGTAAAAAAAAAACATTATTCAAAGGACAAACTAATATGAAGTCAACTAATAAAAAACTAACTCTCTATATTCAAAACTTTGGATATCCAAACATTTCAAGGAAAAAATAAAAACTCAGAAAGACCGTATTTGCACCTTTTGGAAAAATTGCTAGTTTAAAAATCATACAATGATAAAATGTTGACTGTAATAAATGTCATTTTCCTTAAGACACAAAATTCACATCACAATATACTTGTAAATATAATATGTCCAATGAATGTGTAAGACATCACACACTTCAATTTGTATTAATGACATTGAAGCAAAAGCCACCCAATATTCCAATTGTAAATATTAATGTTTAACAACAAATGCTTTCATATGAAGCATGACCATAAGAGGGAAAAAGGTGCCCCTAGATACTAATAGAAATAAAGACAAACATCAAGTATACGGTGGCAAAGTTAAGGAAGAAAGACATCCATATAGGTATAAAATACATATTTATATTGTTGACCATAAATAAATGAACTAAATTGTTTTTTTAATGAAATTAATGACATCCTTCAATGTCATTTGTCTACATTTTTATTAAATATTTTTTTTAAAGAAAGTTTTGTAGGGAAATTCTTGGACAGTTCTTCGCATTTGCAAATGGTATCTAGTGTAAACTCATCAAAGTTGATTACAATTTCTAACCTAGTAGGAACATCGAGTGATACATACAACAACAAAAAAAAAACTAGGGAATTAACCTTGAGACCCCATAAATGAAGCTCATATTACTCAACCATTTAAACTAGACCACACAACTATAAAAAAATAATATTAATTATTTAATAACTTTCTCTCTATATATAAACTCAATATATTAAATAAAATAATAAAAAATATTAATATACAAAATAATAAATCAAAAATTTGAGTTGTAATTTTATAAATTAATAAACATGTTAAAAAATATCAAATAAAATAAAGAATCTCACTATTAAATTATACAATACAAAATACAAAGTATTAAAAATTAAGATGTTGATTTGTACTACATGAAATAAAAAGTAAAGTATATGCACGATAATAGTTTTACACATATCTCAATACATATAATATGTGATGAGATATATATCGTCTATGTCAAATGATACAATGTATATTGATGAGTGTTTAAATTGGCATACTTTCAACACCCACCTACTACCATTTTCCATTGATTACTTCCTTTTTTATACTTTCCTTATCCAATTTTGTCTCACTTTCCATCAAGGTATGAATCTTTCCCCATATGCCATTTGTATGCTATTCTTACATATTTATTAAGGAACTTGTTCTTTTCGTGCACTAACAGTGTTATACAGGAGCAATTATAGTGGCTTCCTTATAGTAGTTGCAACTCCTTACAATGTCTACAATTCATTTTTGTTGTTGCGACTCCGAGCACAAACAACTACCGCAACTCTAATTGCACTCTCTGTTGTTGCAACTTCAAGTACAAAGTCCGCCAATATAGTAGTCAACATTACAACTGGAAGTCAAGGAACGTTCAGCACATAGGAAGGTGATAGGAGGCAACTAGACAACCAAAAGAGAAGTTAGTTTGTTTACCAATTCTCGCTCACTCCAAGTCAACACATGTCCGATATTACTAAAATTTGGAAATATCAATGTAAATGAGTGAAAAACATAATTATCATGGCTGACTATTCATCCCTTTGTGTTATTTTAGACACCAATTGTACTATATAAGAACCCCAACTTCCCTATAGCTTGGGGGGAATTATTCTAGCGATAATATTCAACTATTATTGTAATTTTCATACTTTTGAAATATAATTCTTTTTCTTCTCTTGTTCATGTGATGGTGTGTTGATTACTCGTGCTATTTTGATTTCATAACCCAGTTCCTTGTCTAAGGTGGTAGGGTCCCCTCTTTAGTCAGGTATTTCCTATGACATTAGGAGTAGGATTTAACATTTCAATTATGTTTATTTAATTTTGTAATTGTTTCGTTTCTTAAACTGCTGCAATTTTAGATTTCATAAAATAGTTAATTGCAATTCAAGTGTGGTTAATGTTTAGTTTCCTTATATCGTGAGTCTCGTAATATTAAGCTACAACTTGATGTTTATTCGATTTCTATAAGTTTGTAATCACAGACGTTGTTGCAACTCCTGTCTCTACAACTCACATTTTTGTAGCTTTTCTATTGAAGCTTTGTTGTTGCAACTCCCATTGCTGCAACTTGCATCATTGTAACTTTTGTGTTGCAACTCAGTTGTTGCAAATCCACTTGCAAATTTACTCCATTATGTTTTCTCTTAGATTTGTGACACCTTTATTCCTCAACAAATTGGGATTGATATTATTAGTTATGTAAATTAACATTCAAAATACAAACATATAACTGTTACAACAAGATCATCATTTTACTTGAGCAAGTCACCATCAGATGTTAGCACAACTTTACTTTCCACAAGTGTCATTTACTTTGCGCAAGCATGATTTAATTTCTTCCATTGTGATTTATTTTCTGCAAGTGTGATTTAATTTCTTCCAGTTTGATTTATTTTTCGCAAGTGTGGTTTACCTTATGCAGTTGTGATTCATTTTCCGCAAGTGTGATTTTCTTTTCCTGCAAGTGGGATATTTACATTCTTGCAATTTGAAAAGTAGGATATATTGGTGATTTAATTAAGTATGTTGAATTATCGACCTATGAAATTTGAACTACTACAATTCAATATTACAACTCTACACTTGCATATATGGTGCACAACAGTTTGTAAGTAAGATACGACCCCAAATTGATAATTGATTGCAATATTATGTAGTTTCTCACTAAGTTAATTAGAAAGTAATTGAAAAGTATGTCATATATCTCACTAATTATTATACTTATTGAAATATATAAAAAATAACATGGTGTATATATTTCACCAAAATAGAATATTGAAATGTTAAATTATACTATCCAACAAAAAAAAAACTTAATTAAAAATAAAAATATTGAATTGTATTACACAAAATAAAGAAGAGTTGTATAATTGTAGTATACAAAAAGTATGTGCAATAACTTTGTCCTTATACTAATCTAATAAAGTTGAACACAAAGATAGTGTGTACAATATCAATATACAAGATCCAATCTTGAGTTAATAGATAATCATTTTAAATTATAGCTAAGTCAATAAATAATTATGGTGCAGATAATGATGTTAAATTCTAGATAAGTCAATAAATAATCATGGTGTTTGTTTTATACAAATAAAAATAAAATGTGTAGAATATTGAGGTACAAGGCTCTTTATTTATGTAACATCCCTCTATTGTGCACACTCAGTGGAATTATTCTTTGAGGACACTTGCGTGCAAGTGATCCGGTTCTTTATACGATTGGTTGTTTTGATTATGACTATGATATATTGTGGATTTGATGATATGTTATTTTTGTTGTATTTACATCGACATGTGCTATTGATTGGGTTCTCCTGAGTGTGCAAGACTCTGGATGTTGAGGATGCCAAGGCATCGAGGAAAATTTTGGGACTCTGGATCGAGTCAGGGAGTGGACTGTTAGGGTTTGAATGTTGTCAATGTGACATATGTACATATGATTAGATATTATGATGTTGATTGTTATTGCTGACATGATTCGTTGATGAATGCAGGCTAACGATAGCTTGCCTAATGACTCAAATTTGGAGTAAAGGGGTCATGCATGACAACCAAAGACATTGAGGGAGAGGTGTGGACGCAACCTGACCACAGCCTACTAGCACTCCCGTCGTGGCTCAAATTGTAGGTTAATGATTACCTAGTTCGAGAGGCGTGTGATGCCATGAGGGAAGATTGTGACAGTCCCTCACGATGAATCTAAGGGGCGTGCAATAAGGCAGGGTCCTTATTCCTTAGAGACCCTTAGTCTCCCACAATATCACCTGAGGGAGTATTGACTCTAGGGGTTTGACGTCTACTAAATTCAGTCAAGAGGAGAGTGGCACCCTTGGAGCACATAGTGCATCTTGAAGGGCATGTCATGCAAAGAAAATGAAAAAGAGGTGAGTGGCACACTTGGAGCACGTAGTGCATCTTGAAGGGCACGCTGCGCAAAGAAAACAGAAAGAGGCGAATGACACCCTTGGAGCACGTAGTGCATCCTGAAGGGCACATCACGATTTTAATTGGTAAGTTAATAAACCTAGTGCCTAGAAAATTATGCCTCCTTAGGACCTGGTCGGCCTTAAAATGAATGATGTGATAAGTAAAGTTTAATAACAATTTTTTCCTTAAAAACTGTCACCAAGCCTAGCGAATTAAAAACCTACGTCTGAGTAGAACCATTGCAAAAAAAAAACAAAACTATTTAGACATGTAACAAGAAGGGGGTAAATAAAATTCAAGCATTAATAATTAAAGTGGAAAGTTTAATAAAGGTTTAATTAATAAAAGGGGTATTTGGTTGGTTTTGTCTAAACTTGCTAAATCTGAACTTAGTTATAAAAAGGGAAAACTTTAAGAAAAAGGAAAACTTAAAGAAAAAGGGGAAACTTAAGGAAAAGGACAAACTTAAAGAAAAGGGGAAACATAATGAAAAAGGGGAATGTCTAACTTTGTAAGGAATCTAGCCTTTGGAACATTTTATTTTTGAACTCAACTAGGAATTAGATAGGACGTAAGTCATTTAAGAATTGTAAGCGAATAATGGGACACTGAGGAGCGTTTTTAGGAATGCTTTTAGGTGGGTGAAGGAAATAGACAAATTTAATTAATTAATAAATTGATTTTCTGGTGCAACTAGGGGATTGGGTGACATGTGTACAATGGAGGTTTTTCGAAATTAATTAAATGAAAAAGGAATCTAATGAGGGTTTTGGAAACTAATGACTAAGAAAACTCTATAAAAAGGATGGCAGAGGAGGAGTATGGATCACATCTGGCTTGTGTAACGTTATGCTGTCGAATTTCATCTTGACTAAATTTTCTCTTGTGGGAGTTGAGATACCTAGCTCGGGTGACGAGTGGTAGCTCGACCTTGTGAGGTGAGCTGGGAGCTATCATTCTCTGGTATTGTGTGTGTGGCCCCTTTGCAGTTCGGGGGGCTTAGGGGGAATAAGAGTACCCCTAGCGTTGGATGGGAGGTATCGATGAGGTCTCATCGGTAGGAAATTCATAGTTGGATGGAGTGTGAGCGCGAGACAGTCACTTTTGGTTCTTCACATTTGGCTATGGTATGTATGTGCATAATCTGTATTAAATAATAGCTCAATTTCTTGTTCATGCATTTCTTTATTGTCGAAATCTCGCTTGCGTATATGATCTTAAAATAAAAAGACTCATTTAGTTATGCATATGAATGTTTACCTGGGCGAAAGAGCTCTGTGTGAAATTGAGAAAAGGTCACTAAATTTTTGTTTCTGAGCTTTGTTTTATTACTGTGTTTTATTGTAGTTTCTGGTTCTGGTTGGGTTTATTACCATGTTGTATTATTACTGAGGAAGGCTATGTTTTGGTTCTCAGAACATTATTTTATTTTACTCTGTGTTTTTGTTATTTTTAATACAAAGAAATTGTGTTTTTATCTTCTTATCCTTTATGTTATTAGTTCGTGACTAAGCAATCATCCCGGAGCCAAATCGACTGTCTTTCACTCCGGTATTAAAGATTTAGATTCAAATGCCCTACTTTCATGTGCATGGATAATAAGTGAAAGATAATTTCTCTTCACAACAAATTCCTTACTGTGTACATCAAAAAATTCCTCCTCATTATTGTGAGATTATTGTGTTTTTATCTCTGCGGTTGCTTACTTTTACCCAGTGATTTATCCCCTTCTTTTCCTATGTTTTAACAAGGGATTTACTTTTCCCTTACGCTTTCACCCAACAACTCTTTCAACAAAATTATCTCTGCGTCCTTCCCATAAATTATCTCTGCATTTTTTTATGAATAATCTCTACTTCCTTGTGGTTGTGCAAGCTGGCCAAGTTGGGATTCTCCTTTAACCCCTGAGATATTAAGCATTCTCTACATTGAAAAAATCACCAACAATTCCTCTCCAAGTTACCTCTGTGTTTTTTTAATGACATAACCACTATCTGCGATTTGTGTAAATTACTGGGGATCTTAACTGTCTTTCCTCTAAGTTTTTATTGACAGAACCATTGCCCATGACTGAGTAATTTCCTTGGATATTATCGTATTACCTTCCTCAGGTTTTCGTGCTACTCTCATTCGATCACTCCCTGTATCGCGAAACATTTCTTGAAAGTTTCCCTCCACAATTTTGCTTACGGATTAATGAAATTTAAGTGATTTACCTTGGCCATTGAAGTGAGATATGTTACCTATTCTTAATAATTGTGATTGATAGCTCTATTAATTTTCACATTGTTCAAGATGAATGAATCTTGTTCCAGAATAGATCATCCCTTCATGCGCGACATCTTCAGTACGAGATATTTTTCTAGTATTAATGACCTTGGAGCACCTCTGGGTGCTGCTTTTTCCTACGTCAAGATGGATGAGCCAGAATGATGAAACTTGACACTGCCCTGATATGTATAAAGCCCAATGTGAATGAATGAATCCATAAGCTAATTCAAAATTTCAAGAAACGTTGAATAGTATGTTGAGGTGTCGTTTGAATATGTTAAAATCCAATTCCTATTGGTACCCTAAGCCATTTTTCTTTTCTTATATACTCTACCAGATCTGTTATCGCGATGTCTCATATAAATACAACATATTTTACTATTGTCTTGCTTGTGTAGGGAGGGATGTAGACACCTCCTTGTTCCTCAAAACAATCCCCAACCTTGAGACCTTAAATGGTCAATATCGATGGGAACATGGGCTTAAGCGTTGCTTATGTGTCCTGGAGGTCCTAACCTTGCAAGGTAGGACAGGGAGGTAGTCGTTTTTATTTTCGTTTGATTGAATGTCATATGTTTCTTCCAACTGCATGGTGTGCTAGTAGGCTATGCTGTTATGTTGTCTGTTGCCTAAATTGCATGTGTTGTGTTCATCGTCAAGTTGTGTTGATTAACTATTGTCATTGTTACCTTCCTGCTTTAAAAAAAAAAAATTGCACTTATTATGCATCGCATATAGTCATAACAACCGGGGTTGTTACATATGGTATCAGAGTCAGTTCAACCCATGACTTGGGATCACTACGACTTTCGTTGATTGATATTTGATTATAATGTTGCTAATTAGGTTGACTTGTATTCGTGCAGGTAATCATGGTTAGAGGACGCCGCGAAGGCAGACAACGGGGTGCTAGGGGAGGAGGCACGACACACCCAGTAGCATCCACGCCTGAGGGCTCTAACCCCCAGGGAGACGAACAGGTTGTCGAGCAGGAATAGATAGTTGTGGGTGATGTGGGTGGGCTGATGAGGTCCTTTCAACAGATGTCTGAGGCACTGATCCCATTTGGATAGATATGAGGCCACGTCACCGACACCCCCTGAGGGTCCACTGCGCACTCCGGTTGGTATTGGTAGCATTCACCGCGAACTCAAGAAGGCTAAATTTCCTAAGTTATTTGGTGCCCCGGACAACGCAGCTACTGAGGCATGGTTGGAGAATATGGCAATGTTCTTTGCACTTCACGAATACACCTCCAACATGAAGGTATGCATGGTGGTCTTTCAACTAAAGGGGAGTTCTCTTCTATGGTGGAAGACGCTCCTGCCACAATTGAATATGGTCGTCGAAGACATGTCATGGGAACTATTTGAGGAATGGTTCTGGGAGGGGTATCTATCTGAGGAATTCATTGAGCGTCAACTCAACGAGTTCAATACCTTGTGACAGGGTGACCGTACGGTGCCTAAGTATGAGGCTCGTTTTATGGTGCTGCTTTGGTATGATCTACACTTGAATATCGAAAAACATAAGGTCAACATGTTTGTGTTTAGCCTTAATGTCATCATTCGTGCAAAGGTTAGGATTCTGATGCCTCAAACCTTACAATATGTTGTCTAGAAGGCCCTCATAGCAGAGGAGGATCTTATCAACAGGGCTCAGAGTAGGACTCCAGTGAGACCAACGGTGGAGGTGCCATCTGGTGCATAGTAACATCAGACACCAGCTAGACATTCACCAGGATATTGTGGCTTCCATAGAAGATCCACTTTCACTACACCTCGATGACCAACGAATCAACAATAAACTCCTTACTGAGAACCACAACAACATTAGTTTAGGCCTATTCAACAGAACAGACCAGGGTTCCAAGATGGTGGGAAGTCAACTTCCACTTCGGGTACCAAGAGTACTGGACTAAAGAAAGGGTGTTGGACATGTGGGGAGCCACATTACCAACGTGACTACCTAGTGGAGAGGACTAGAGTGTCTGGATCAACCAGACCCACTATCGTGGGAGATTTGGGCCCATCAAATTCATGCAATGGTGAATAACCATCAGGAAGAGCACCAGTTGAGCGTGCTTAGGACGTCAGGTACCATCGCTGACCAGACCCTTAGTATTTTGATAGATCCAGGTGCTAACGAGTTTTATTTTTGGTGTATCACTAAAAATAATTAAGGTAAAGGCAGTCGAACATGACGAGTTTATCTTTGTAGAAATGGCTTCGGGAGCCAAATAGAAGGTTGGTGGGAAGGTTACGGGTTGTGGCCTTAACCTGGGAGAGTTTTTCACTAGGGTCAACCTATACGTCACAACCTTAGGGTATTATGACATCGTGATCAATATGGACTGGTTGGAATCGCATGATGTGATACTCGAATGTAAGACGAAATGGTTGAGCTTGCTCGATGATGAGGGACATAGACGTGTGATTGTAGGTCAGAACTAGGTAGTTTCCCTAAGGTTCATCTCTTCCTTGCAGCTACGGAAGAGCATGTGCAAGGGATGTAAGATTTATGCGATCCTTTCATTAAACGAGAAGTGAGTAGCGGAAGGTCTATAACAACTTCCAGTGGTGAGAGAGTTTGTAGACGTCTTCCCTAAGGAGTTACATGGGATGTTGTTGGAAAGGGAGTTGGAATTTACCATCGACCTAAAACGGGGAACTGAACCGATAGCAAGAAGGCCTTATCGGATGTCAACCTCAGAGTTACAGGAGTTGAGAATGCAACTGATGGAGTTTTTGGACCTAGGAATTATACGTCTGAGTGTGTCACTATGGGGGGCACCTATTATTTTGATACAGAAGAAGAATGGTTCGTGGAGAATTTGCATTGAATACCATCAATTGAACAAGGAAACAATCAAGAATCAATATTTGTTGCCAAGGATTGATGATCTGTTTGATCAGATGAAAGGCATGAAGGTGTTTTAAAAAATCAACTTGAGATCAGGGTATCACTAGTTAGGAATCAAGGAGGACGACATCCCTAAGACTTCCTTTAAGATGAGGTTTGGACATTACAAGTTTTTATTGTTTTACCATTTGGAATGACAAACTCCCTAGGGGTATTTATGAGTTTGATGAATGGGGTGTCCTGTGAATACTTGGACAAGGTCGTCCAAGTATTCATTGATGATATTTTGATTTACTCTCAGACGATGGAGGAGCATGACGAGCACTTGTGCATGGTACTACAATGTCTACAAGAGAAAAAATTGTATGGAAAATTTCTAAATGCTCGTTTTATCAATCAAAGATTCACTACTTAGGGCATGTCATCTCCGGTGAAGGTATCATTGTGGATCCAACAAAGGTTGAGGATATTATGCAATGGACTACACCGATGAATGTCCCATAAGTGCGTAGCTTCATGGGTTTAGCGGGATACTATCGACAGTTCGTCGAGGGTTTTTCTAAGATAGAAAATCCGATCACGGAATTGCAGAAGAAGAGAAAGAAGTTTGTTTGGACCGAGAAATGCGTGGAGTCATTTCGGAAGCTTAAGGATTTTTTTACGAAAACACCAATACTGAAGGTCCCTGACATGGAAACAGACTTCTTGGTATGCACTGACGCATCCAAGGAAGGATTAGGCAAATTTTTGATGAAAGATGGTCGAGTGATCGCTTACATCTCGAGAAAGTTAAGAAGGCATGAGGATAACTATGCAACACATGATTTAGAGTTGTTAGCCATTGTATCTGCCTTGAGAGTTTGGAGACACTACCTTATTGGATGGAAATTCGAACTAAAAATGGACCACTGTGGACTACAACACATCTTTATGCAAAGCGACTTGAACGTGCGACAACGACGTTGGTTGGAATTACTTAGCGAGTATGATTTCGAGATTACTTACATAAAAGGGACAGTGAATAGAGTGGTTGATGCGTTGAGTCAGAGACCACACATATTTTCGGTGATGCCTCTTCAAATGAATCTACATGAAAATATTCTAACTTTACAGCGCGACGATGATTGGTACAAAAAGGTCAAGGATTTTATCGGATAAAACACAATGATGGTACCAAAATTTGAGGGATTTACTGTGGACAACGATGGATTATTGAGATTTAAAATTCGAATTTATGTACCTCCCAACGACGAGTTGAGGAGTTTGATCATAAATGAGGCTCATAGAGCAGTGTACATGGGTCATCATGGAGTCTCGAAGATGAGGGAAGACCTTAAACCCTTATTCTTCTGGAAAGGAATGAAGGCAAACATAGTCAACTATGTGGCAAGATGTCTAGAATGTCAGCAGGTGAAGGCTAAACATAGAAATCTGTAAGGATTACTACAACCACACATTATTTTGGAATTGAAATGGGAGGTCATTTCGATCGATTTCATTGTTGTATTTCCACTGACGACAAGGAGACATGACTCGATTTTTGTAGTAATCGACACTCTGACGAAGAGTGCACATTTTATTCCTATGCGTATGACATATTAGGAACCTGACATAGATAAAGTTTTTATCAGTGATATTGTGAGTCTTCATGGCATGCCTAAGAGGATTATATCCAATCGAGGATCAGTGTTTACTGGATGATTTTGGACTAGTTTCCAAGAGGTATTGGGAACCCAACTTAACTATAGTACTGCGTATCACCTAGAGACAGACGGGCAGACCAAACGAAAAAACCAAATCTTGGAGGATATGTTGTGTATGTACTTGATGGACCAACATAAGCATTGGGAAGAGTTGTTTCCACTGGTATAATTTGCATATAACAACAGTTATCAAAGCACCATTAAGATGGTGCCTTTCAAGTTTATTTACGAGCGACCGTGTCAGATGCCTTTGAGTTGGGATCAACTTGAGGATAGGGGCTTGGTGGGACCAGAAGCGATCCAAGAAATGGAAGTTCAAATGTAAAAAATAAGACGAAGGATCAAGGAAGCGCAGGATCGGTAGAAAATTTATGGCGATGCGCATCGTGTCGATCGTAGTTATGAAGTTGGCGATCGAATATTCTTGTGGGTGAAACCGCATGAGAGTTTAATCAAGTTTGGAAAGGGTGATAAAATCTCTCTTAGGTTCGTGGGACCTTTCAATATTTTGGAAAAGAAGGGGCCCTTGGCCTATCGACTAGCTTTGCGTGATTCTTTGAAGCATATGCACGATGTTTTTCACGTATCTGTTTTGAGACATTATGTTAGTGATCCTACACATATTATTAACATGAGTTCCTTGCATGTATCAGATGAGGCTGCACTCACGATAGAACCGATCTGCATCCTGGACCATTGCATTAAAAAACTACGAAATCGAACAATAGATCATGCCAGGTTCAGTGGGACAACCATAGTCTGCACTTGGCGACCTGGGAGGACGCATATGATATGCGTCAACAATTTCCATTTTTGTTTGATAGCTAGACATATGATACTGTGATACACTTTATTTCGACACTTACATACTATGAAACTTCGGGACAAAGTTTAAAACAAGATGGGGTGTATGTAACATACCGCTCTTGCGTTCACTGAGCGGACTTATTCTTTAAGGACACTTGCATTCAAGTGATCCGGTTCTTTATACGATTGGTTGTTTTGATTATGATTATGAGATATTATGGATATGATGATATGTCATTTTTGTTGTATTTACATCGACATGTGCTATTGATTGGGTCCTCCTGAGTGTGCATAACTCTAGACATTGAGGATGCCGAAGCATCGAGGAAACTCCTGGGGCTCTGGATCAAGTCAGGGAGTGGACTGTTAGGGTTTTAATGTTTTTGATGTGACATATGTTCATATGATTAGATATTATGATGATGATTGTTATTGTTGATATGATTCGTTGATGGATGCAGGATGATGGATAGCTTGCCGACTAGACTCACATTTGGAGTAAAGGGTTCACGCATGACAACCAGAGACATTGAGGGAGAGGTGTGGCAACAATACCCCTGCCACAACCTACTAGCACTCCCATCGTGGCTCAAACTGTAGGTTAATGATTACCTAGTTCGAGAGGCCCGTGATGCCATGAGGGAAGACTGTGACAGTCACTCACGGTGACTTTGAGGGGAGCACAATAAGGCAGGGTCCTTATTCCTTAGAGACCCTTAGTCTCCCACAAGATCACCTGACAGAGGATTGAATCCATGGGTTTTACGTCTACCAAATTCAGTCAAGAGGCGAGTGGCACCCTTGGAGAACGTAGTACATCTTGAAGGGCACATCGCGTAAAGAAAACAAAAAGAGGTGAGTGTCACCCTTGGAGAATGTAGTGCGTTATGAAGGGCACATCGCACAAATAAAACAGAAAGAGGCGAGTGGCACCCTTGGAGAACGTAGTGCGTCCTGAAGGGCACGTCATGATTTTAACTGGTAAGTTAATAAACCTAATGCCTAGAAAATTATGCCTCTTTAGGACCTGGTCGGCCTTAAAATGTATTATGTGATAAGTAAAGTTTAATAACAATTTTTCTCTTAAAAACTGTCGCCAATCCTAGTGAATTGAAAACCTAGTTCTGAGTAGAAACTTTGAAAAAAACAAAACTATTTAGACATGTAACAAGAAGGGGTTAAAGAAAATTCAAGCACTAATAATTAAAGTGGAAATTTTAATAAAGGTTTAATTGATAAAAGGGGTATTTGGTTGTTTTTGTCTAAACCTGCTAAATATGAACTTAGTTATAAAAAGGGGAAACTTTAAGAAAAAGGAAAACTTTAAGAAATAGGGGAAACCTAAGGAAAAGGGGAAACTTAAAGAAAAGGGGGAACTTAATGAAAAGGAAAATGTCTAACTTAGTAAGGAATCTAGCCTTTGGAACTTTCTATTTATGAACTCAACTAGGAATTAGGTAAGGCGTAAGTCATTTAAGAATTGTAAGGTAATAATGGGACACCGAGGAGCGTTTTTAGGAATGCTTTTAGGTGGGTGAGGTAAATAGACAAATTTAATTAATTAATAAATTGATTTTCTTGTGCAAATAGGGGATCGAGCGACATGTGTACGGGGGATGTTTTTCGAAATTAAGTAAATGAAAAAGGAATCTAATGAGGGTTTTGAGAAACTAATGACTAAGAAAACTCTATAAAAATCATGGCGGAGGAGGAGTATGGATCACATCTATCTTGCGTAACGTTATGCTTCTAAATTTCATCTTGACTGAACTTTATCTTGTGGGAATTGGGATACCCAACTCAGGTGACGATTGGTAGCTCGACCTTGCGAGATGAGATGGGAGATAGAATTCTCCGGTATTGTGTGCATGGCCCCTTTCCAGCTTGGGGAGCTCAGGGGGAAGAAGAGTACCCCTAGCATTCGTTGGGAGGTACCGGTGACGTCTCATCGGTCAGCAAGTCGGAGTTGGACGAAGTGTGAGCGCAGGACAATCACTTCCAGTTTTTCGCATTTGGCTACGGTATGCATGTGCATAATTTGTATTGTACTCGAAAGATCGCTTGCGTAGATGTTTTTAAAAGAAAAAGACTTGTTTAGTTATGCATATGATTTTTTCTCTGGGTGATAGTGTGTCATGTGAAATTGCAAAAGGGTTAGTAAATTTTTGTTTCTGAGCTTTGTTTTATTACTGCGTTTTATTATAGTTTCCGGTTCTGGTTGGGATTATTATCGAGTTGTATTATTACCGAGGAAGATTGTGTTTTTGTTCTCAGGCCATTATTTTATTTTACTCTGTGTTTTTATTGTTTTTAATACAAAGAAATTGTGTTTTTATCTTTTTCTCCTTTATCCTTTAAGTTATTAGTTTGTGCCTGAGCAATCGGCCAGGAGCCGAATCGACTATCTTTCACTCCGGTGTTAAATATTTAGATTCAAATGCCATGCTTTTCTGTGCATGGATAATAAGTGAAGGATAATTTCTCTACTCAGCAAATTCCTTACTGTGTACAACAAACAATTCCTCTTCATTACTCTGCGATTATTGTGTTTTTATCTTCCCAATTGCTTACTTTTACCCGATGATTTATCCCCTTATGTTCTTGTGTTTTAACAAGGGATTTCCTTTTCCCTTACGCTTTCACCCAACAACTTTTTCAACAAACGTATCTTTGCATCCTTCCCATAAATTATCTCTACATTTTTTTTATGAATAATCTATGTGTCCTTGTGGTTGTGCAAGATGGCCAAGTTGGGCTTCTTCTTTAACCCCTATGATAGTAAGCATTCTCTACATTGAACAAATCACCAACAATTCCTTTTCGAGTTACCTCTTTTTTTTTAATGACATAACCATTGTTCCGATTTGTGTAAAATCCCGGGGATCCGAACTATCTTTCCTCTACGTTTTTATTGACAAAACCGATGCCCATGATTGAGTAATTTCCTTAGATATTATCGTATCACCTTCCTCAGGTTTTTGTGCTACTCTCATTCGATCGCTCCCTGTATCGCGAAACATTTCTTAAATGTTTCCCTCCGTAATTTTGCTTATGGATTAATGAAATTAAGTGATTTACCTTGTCCATTGAAGTGAGATATGTTACCTATTCTTAATGATTGTGATTTATAGCTCTATTAATTTTCACATTGTTCAAGTTGAATGAATCACGTGACAAAATAGATCATCCCTTCGCACGCGACATCTTTAGTATGAGATCTTTTGGTTGTATTAATGACCTTGGAGTGCCTCTGGGTGCTGCTTTTTCCTATGTCGAGATGAATGAGCCAGAATGATGAAGCTTGACACCTCCCTGATATGTATAAAGCCCAATGTGAATGAATGAATCCATAACCTAATTCACAATTTAAAGAAACATTGAATAGTACGTTGAGGCACTATTTGAATATGTTAAAATCCAATTCCTATCGGTACCCTAAGACATTTTTCTTTTCTTATATACTCTACCAGATCTGTTATCGTGATGTCTCATATAAATACAACATATTTTACTCTCATATCCGGTTTGTAGTTTGTATGTTATGTTGTTGTTTTCACCGTTATTCTATTTTTATTATTTTCTATGTATGTAGTTTGATGTATGTTATGTTGTTGCTTTAAGAATATATATGCATTGTATTAAACTTATAGTCAAGTTGGTCCAATAATAATAATAAGGTAATTTCAAATCAAATTAACAATCTCTGTAACTCGAACATAAATATTATAATAAAAAACAGAATAGAATCTCGACCGTAATCAAAGTGGAAACTAATGTTCTTTTGATCTCGACACATTGCGATCATTTCAAGATTTTATCAAGCCAATTTTAATTCTTATTTCTTAATAAAGTATTGACTAAATATGTGTGGTCATCCAACAAGGGAAATGTGTTTCATGTCTCATAGAATTGGCCTTCTCAGTTTCGCATGCATTCTAATCTTTGTGTTTGGTATTGGTTATTTATAACATTGGAATGGGAGATGTTTCTTGGACTTTGTTATTTCAACCAACATATATCCGTCTTAGCTTTCGTTACATATTTATCTTAATTTTGGTTATACAAAGTGTCAAAAGACATCAAAAAGTGCAAATCCTTGCTCATTAACTTATTAACCTTTCCTTGTAAATAAGTCTTTTTAATCTTCTTTTATATTGGTTTAATTAGGTTAGTTAAATAGCGTGCCTGGACTTCAATAGAATTGCGCCTCAAGTTGTTTTGCTAGATATATTGTGTATGTTAGCTCTCTTGCGCGCTTGTAAATTTAATGATAAATAAAGTACTGTCTAAACATTAGATTTATTTGGTGGTGCATGGCGAAAGGCCACTATTGATCGGTTGTTGTTTATATATTGTGTGCCATGCAAATGTTGATTCATTGAATACTAATTCTCGCTCGCATTGAAGGTTCGTGTTAAACGTGTCGGTTGGTGTCGTTGCGTTTGATTGTTTTTATGTTGTCATTTAGCTTAGTAGGCATTGTCTTGCTTGTGTCGGACAAGATGTAGACACCTCCTTATTCCTTAGAACAGTTTCCAGCCTTGAGAACTTAAATGGTCAAGATTGATAGGAACCTAGGATTGAGCGTTGCTTATGTGTCCTGGAGGTCTTAACCTTGCAGGGTAGGACGGGCGGGTAGTCGTTTTTATTTTCATCTCATTGAATGTCGTGTGTTTCTTCGAGCTGCATGATGTGCTAGTAGGATAGGTCGTTGTGTTGTCTGCTGCCTGAATTGTGTGCATTGTGTTCGGCATCAAGTTGTGTTGATTAAATGTTGTCTTTGTTACCTTCCTGCTTAAAAAAAAAATGCACTTATTATGCGTCACATGTAGTCGTAATGACCAGGGTTGTTACAATTTATCACCTTCTTACGCAATTTTTAAGGAAATGAATTACTTTTATTTTGTAATTATTTCAAGATTTTTATTTAGCTTGGTAAATGTGTTACACAATATTTATGTGCAAGGCCTTTTATCTTTAATGTGACTGGATTAAAGTAAAAACGAGGTAGCGAGTAAGAAATTCTATGTATAAGAGAAACTATGTCTATCATTTGTGGTTGGATATTTAATTCAAATATTTTATTTAGCTTGTTAGGTGTGTGTTTCAAGGTTGATTTTGACATGCGTTTGAAGGTGATTTTAATGGTTCATGGTCTTGATTGTATCTTCAACTTTTGTTTAGAAGTCATTTCTTTGGAATTCATATGATGTGGTTTAAGGGTTATATCAAGTGTTTTTGGGTTATTTCAAGGTGGATTAAGGTTTATTAGAATGCTTTGTTTTTTGCTTTTGTAAATGTCATTTTTAAAGTAGAGTATTAATGGTGGATGAGTATGGATCAAATAAGTAAGTAGATATGTTAGTGGAAGGGGGCATTCATACAGTGAAGAAGAGAAGGGAGAAGACAATGAGCAATGATCATCATCTTATTCTTCTAAAGGTTCCAATGAATCATATGCAAGTAGTGATTGCAGTTTCATTTGAAGTGACAATGCCATTGGTGGTAGTAGCAACAACACTGTATGATGGGAAATAATAAGTAGCCAATGAGGGTGAGGAGGAGGATGAACCAACTCTTTTTGAATTTGATAGTGAGGAGTATTTTCAAACCTTGACTCTAGTTATGTGCAACAAGGATAGTAATTGATTTCAATTACATTTCTATGGTTTCAGTTCCAAACACACGCTTCATCCTCTCTTCCTCAAAACCTAGATCCCACGAAAAGGCCTAGGATTTCGCTCAAAAGATTTTGTATCTCCCAACTGAAGGCACCTATCACCTCATTGCAACACACACAAACACACACACACATTTTTATAGTCTTTTCCAAGTTCACATAAAGGAGAATAGGATATGTAGAGATAGACCGGATGGAAGGAGGAAGTAACAAGATACATTTGCACTTTGCATCCAAGGCATGCACACACACACACACACTATAGTTAGAGTCGTTTCTAATAACCTAAAGGAGAATATGAGAGGTAGAGATGGATGGGATGGAATGAGGAAGTAACAACATACATTTGCAGTTTGCATCCAAGGCCAAGAGAAGGTTAGGACATGGAACTCCATGTGGAATCTCTTCCTAGCCCTCCAAGCTATAGGACATGGAGCCACAAAATAGGGCTTTCAAATTATGGCCCTCATAGGCCATATCTCCATAATACCAACAAAGAAAAACTCCCACAAAGGACCACATTTTAATAAATGCATACACATATGCGATAATTAAAATGGAATATAATTAAACAATCATGGTTTAACATAATTCCATGACAACCAAATGACCATGAGCAAATTTAAGAATAATCACACATAGCATGAAAAATACATATATTTCCACAACGAAAAACAACTGTAATTTCATATTCATAAACAACAATAAAAAAATTTATTTTTTCATAGAGGATAGTCCAAGAAACTTGTTGTGTATGATAAATTTGTAACATCCCGCTCTATTGAGCACATGTTATTGAATTATTATTTGAGGACACTTGCGTGCGAGTGATCCGGTTAAAGTACATGGTTATTTGTTTCGATTATGGATTTTTATGATGATGTTGATGAGTTGTGATTTATTGTCATTGATATACATGTATTGACAGATGCTATTGACAAGTTTACATGAGTGTGCAAGACACATTCTAGATTGTGGATGCCGATGGCATCAATGGACCTCCTTGGGATCTGGATTGATTCAGGGAGTGGATTGTGTTTTGTTTGAGTATTTCATTTAACCCATATGTGTCATGTGATTGATTTAGTATGATTATGTATATGGATCAATGGCAGTGTTTTGTCAATGGATGCATGATGACAATGCTTGTCAATCTGACTCAAATAAGGAGTAAAGGGGCCATGCACATAAACCAAATATTGAGGGAGAGGTGTGGCAGTGCCCCAGTCACAACCTACTAGCACTCCCACCATGGCTTGAATTGTAGGATAACGATTACCTAGTTCGAGAGGTCCATGATGTCATGATGGCAGACTGATATAGTCGCTCATAAAGATTCTAAGGGGCGCACAATAAGGCAGATTCCTTATTCCTTATAAGCCCTTAGTCTCTCAGAAGTTCGCCCGAATGGAGTGCTGACTCCAAGGGTTGGACAACTACCAAAACCAGTCAGAGGCGAGTGACACCCTTGGAGCACAAAGGTGTGTCTTGAAGGGCACATCGCGTAAAATAAAACTTGAGTCAATGAATGTAGGTGGCCTAGAACACCTTGAAAGAATAATTATAAACCTTGAAAATATTTGGACCTTGTCAGATATGAATAATTAATGAGTAATTTATTAATTATAAATCCCAATAAAATTCTAAGCCTATTAAAAAAATTAAGCCTAAGTCTAAGTTTTTGTAAAGAGGCTAAACTAAATTAAAAAAGGGGATGAAGTAAATCAATTTAAGAATTAAGAAAAATGAAATAAATCTAAGGATTTGATTTAATACACATGTGTGTAAGAAAATACCAAAATAGAATTTTAAAATAAGAAATGAATAAAGCATGAGAGAATAGGTGTACACATAGAATGGTATTTAGAGTCTAGCTACACCTAGTCTAACTAGAATAAGACTCGTATTTTTACTATAACTCAGATATAGTAAATGAGAATCTAGGGAATAAAGAGACAACTAGGAGCGATTTAAGGAGCACACTTGAGAATTGCGAGGGAAATTGAATTTTAATTAAAATAAAATATGACTTACTTGTGCAACTTGGGGAGAGGGTGACAAGTATAAGGAGGAAATAATTCTAATTTATTGAATTAAAAAACAAAATGATTGTGCATGTGAGGAGGTGTAAGTAAGGAAATTCCTATAAAGTAAATGGTCTAGATGGGAAGGGGATCACACTGGTTATGGGTAAAGTTATGCTGCCAAAATCATTTGACTGGTTTTACTTGTGAGAGTTGGGATACTAAGCTTGAGAGAGTGGTAGATTTACCTTGCGAGACAAGAAGAGTACCCCTAACATTGACTAGGAGGTATCAGTGAAGTCTCTGCGATTAACAAGAAAAAGGACAAAAGGATCACCAGTTACCAAAAAACATCTCCAAGCCTAGCTTCGTCGATGACGATATTCTCATTGAGTTTGAATTGTAATAAATTGATCACATGTGTATGGTTTATTTTATTTTACCACAACTCTGAAGTCGAATTGTATTCTCATTGAGTTTGAATTGTAATAAATTTATGGCATGTGTATGGGTTATTTTATTCTGCCGCAGGTGTAAAGACCTCTGTATGACAAGATTTATTCTGCCGCAGGTGTAAAGACCTCTGCTGTTTAAGTTTCTCACAATAAAGACCTCTGTATGACAAGATTTATCTTCAGGATGAAGTAATGGGGCACTAAACTTCCCATTACCTTCGAAGCTTCTGAAATGTTAATGGGCGATTACTGTCAAGGGATTTTACTCGATCGACGAAGCTTAATTATTTATTTACCTTTATTGAGATCTGGAAAATCCTTACCTTTGTTAAGACTGGAATCGAGGAGCGAATCAGGACTACAACATATATTTGAATCCCTAAGTATTGGCATTAAATCGTTTCCCTTAATTAAAACCTAATAGCTTTTATATTCACCTCTTCACTGCCATGTCAATGGAAGTTTAACGTTTACTCTTAAAGTCAAATTATGTTCTTGTATATCATTCTGGATATCTAGCCTCGTATACCCTTCCCTAATTCACTAGTAATGTAATAATTAGCCTTACTTTTATTTCAGAATTCTTAGTTGACATTTGGGCATTTTATATCATTGTTGAGCCTTTCTTAAATTCCTTAATTAGAATATAAGTCATCCTTGAGTCTGCTTTAGTTTATTGTTATATTTTAGCAAGACTTGATCTTCCTTTAAAAAAAATACCTTATATAGGAATATGTAATATTAGCTTATGAATGATCTATCTATTTCTTAATTTTGGAATGATCTTATTAAGTTCTGTAAATGGATTATAAAATAACATCGAAATCCTTCTATAATAATTGTTATCTATGATTGTTTTTTTTTTTTATATAT
>ML788609.1:107246-170892 GCA_009831015.1 Picea engelmannii
AAATTAATATGTAGATATATGGTACTATATAGATAATTATATTTAATTAAATATATTATTATTATAGTATATATATGTTAGATGTATATAAAATTATATTAAGTTATAGTAATTATTTATAAATGTGTATATAATATAACATATATAATAATTACATACATTTACATGTAATAGTATTTATACACAATATTATATACATATGTATTGTATGTACACATATGTCAATTAGTTTATTTATAATATGTTCAATGTAGTTGCATTGCATTAGGAATGCTCCTATATTAAATTCTCTAGTGCCTAGGTGGTTAGTGGCGTCAATGTTTTGGGTTTGGGTGAGTTTACGTGTCATTCTTGAAGCATGGGTGACATATTTCTTGTGTAACTGTGGAACTTTAGCATTTATTTCAGGCTCGATGGGTCTATTATTATAGGTGCGGATCACTATTGAAGGTCAACTTAGAATTTCATTTTTCTTGGTTCTCAATTTCAGTTGATTGGGTTAACATTATTTTTTCTGTGCATTAATCATTTTGGGTGTTTTTTGTTTGTTTGTTTAACATGATATCTGTTGCTACTTACGGTTGACTTCTATGTGGTCTTGGTTTATAATTATAACGTTGGATTTTATATCGACGTGTGTAGTCTTCCGCTCAGTGCACAATGGTTGGCTTGCTAGGGTATTGGATTGTATGGTTCACTAAATCATGTGAAGGATTTGTTGGTGCAAAGCGCTATAGGTTGCCATTGTTGTGAGTACGCTAGTCTGGGCCTTTTTTTTGGTTTTTGTTTTGTTCTAAAATACATTGTGGGTATGATCAATTGGTAAGTTTGGCTTTGCAATGTGCCATAGGCTTCTATTGTTGTGACTATGCCAGGCCAAGATTCATGGCATATTAGATTCTCTGGTCAACAAAATCCTCTGCAATGTGAGGGTTTTGGGTTTTGATAATTCTACATGTTCTTGTCGATTTGTCAAAGTTTTAGATTTTATTGGGTATGTTTTCAGTTTCTCTAGATTTTAATTTTTGTGAGTTGTAGCTTTGTTGGTGCAAATTTCTTGTTTTTGTTAGTTTATGTTTTGTTGCCAAAGAAAATAAAATACAAATAGATTTGTTCAAATTTTAGCGGTCTGGAGATTATTTTCTTAGGTTTTGTTGGTTATGTTTTTATTTTTTGTGGTTCAAAGCTATAGTAAAGGAACTAGGTTTTTTGTGGTTGAAATCTATAGTGTGTGTGTGTGTGTATATATATATATATATAATTAACATATTTAACAATAAGTAGATATTAAATATATATGTATATAACATAGCTATAGTATCATTATATATTTTATCTCTGAGTATGTCGGGCCCAACTTGTTGTAGTGTCAGATTCTTTGGTCAACCAAATTGTCCGTGGAGTGAATGTTTTGGGTTTCAGTAATTATACCTATGCTTGTCAATTTGTTCAGCTTTTGGATTTCATTGGCTATGTTTTCAATTTCTCTGCGTCAAATCTATAGTATCATTGTGTTTGTCTCGTCGACTTGTGGAACTCTAGCTTTGTTGGTGCAATGCTTTGAGTACCCTGGTGTGGGCTTCTTGTTTTTGCTAGTTTTTTTTGTCCATAAAGGGAATGAAATAGAAATAGATTGGTTCGAATTTTTAGCGGCGTGGAGATTACTTCCTTATGTTTTATTGGTTATGTTTTCTCTGGTTTTTAATTACTTTTTGAAAACATTTTTTTTCTTGTTTATATTAATAATCTATTGTGTCATTATGAATTCCTTTCAAATTAATTGTCTTACCAACCATAGGTTGTACCTACAATTATAAGATATTGATTTGTTTTGGAATAATCTGTTATTTGTTGGTTGTTCGAGCTAAAAAAATAAAAGAGCTCCAATGAGTTAATGTTTTACTGGGCTGGAAAGTAGCGAGTGATTTTTTTTTATTAATGTACTTGGATGTTTTTCATGATATTGTATTTATATATTTATATGTATTTGTGTGTACATGGCTTGACATCTTTGGAAAATTTCCTAGGGTGTCAACATGGTAGACTCGTTTGTGGAAGCATAAAAGGGGGAAGGGAGTGGTGTGCTACATGATTCACATGTATCAAGTTATTAAGGCTACAAGTAAAATCTATTGTGCCATGTATTTTATATATTTTTCTTTTTGGACTTTTGAAAAGTCAATTTATCATTTAGAATATTAAATTTTCACTTAATTAATAATTTTCTATATATATTTTATTGTGAGAGTTTTATAGACTAATTAACATAGTGAATATTAATGTTAAATTTAATTAAGTGAACTTCTAATATTTATAGATTTACTTTTGGAAATTGATTATCGGACTTCACAAATTGTTTTTTGTTTATATCTATTTTAATTTAATGTTTAATAATAAGACACACTATATACATATAGACATTTTTTGCATAGAATCACCGAACAAAAAGCATCCATGCCTTACATAACATTGTTATGTTAAAAAAAAAAAACTAAGAAAAAGAGGGCTTGCCGGTGTATTGGATTCTCTAGTCGACAAAATTATACATGTTGTGCCTGTTTTGGATTTGGGTAATCCTACTTGTCCTTGTCGATTTGTTTTCTGGTGCAAAATGTTATAGGCTACTATCATTGTGAGTACCCTGGTATGGGATTCTTGGTTCATTTGTTTTTTTTAATTTGTTGTCAAAGAGAATATATTAGTTTCGTAGACTTTATAGATAATCTAATACACCAACAAGTGTGACCCGACGTACTCATAGTAATAAAAAACCACGACACTCTGCAAAACACAGATTACTAGTTCAACACACCCACAATGTAACTCAATGTCTCTTATAACATCAATCCAATCTCGTAGTCCAATGCTTCACATAACGTGAAATAAACCTTTTGCATCCATTCGTAGGTACGAAAACACACCCACCCAACCTCAAATAAATTCTATATATCCACCATTACACGAGAAATATAACACCCCGACTTCATCAACAACACATAATAACACCCAAACGAAAAACATTCATGACACCAACCATTTGTTGATCCTAGTTACTATTATGGTCATCTTGCTCTCTAATTCTCTATAATATTTTCTTTTAGTTACACTGCTTTATTTTTGTTAAATACCTTTGTAATCAATGTTTGTTTTTGTTCAATATCTCCTTCTGTTGTTTGTTTGTAGCTTCCAACCACAAAAAACCTAAGAAACTAATTTCAACATCACTAAAATTTGAAGCAATCTATTTCACAACACCGACCATTTGTTGATCGAAAAATTTAATACTTTATGCTACCATTTATTTTTTGATCAGAGAATTGAATACACCAGGCTTCCAAATGACACATAACATAACCAAAACCCAATCCACTTAGACCACCCATGATTTGTCGGCCCAAAAATTTAATACACCAACATTCCCAAGGAAATACGTAGTTGTACCCCTACCAAAAGAATTAAATATTTTTATATAATTTAAAAACAATGCAACCGATAATAAGATAAAAATTGGAAAATTGAAGTCACCTCACACCTGCAGCCAATGAGACGGAGGAAAAATCATTTCGAAAAACTAAGAAAATCAAGATTCTTACAATCCTACTGTTTTACAAGATGCCCGTACCAACCTACTCACAACCATCGCAACATATAGAAATTTGCACCAAAAAAGATATAGTTCCATAGTTAGACGAGAAAAATATAATGATAGTATCGATTTGAACTAGAGAAACTAAAAACATAGCGAATAATTTTTTTTTTTTCATGCTCGATATCCTTTGTCTATTGTTGGATTACTTTGTTTAATATCTGGATTGTTATATGATTTTATTGTAACATCCCACTCTTGCACACACATGATTTGACTTAATATTTTAGGACACTTGCATGCAAGAGATCTGGTTTAGTATATGGTTGTCTGTTTCGCTTATGGATTCTGATGATGATGTTGTTGGATTATGATGTTATGTTATTTGATATCTATGTATAGACATGTGCTATTGACGAGTTTCTCCTGAGTGTGCACAAAACTTGAAAGATTGAGGATGTTGATGGCATCAATATGCCTCCTTGGACTTTGGATCGAGTCAAGGAGTGGACTGTATATGGTTTGGGTATTTATATTTATGCACATGTGACATATGATCAGGTATATTATGATTTTGTTTATGGATCGTTGACAATGTTTCGTTGATGGATGCAGGCTGACGATTGCTTGCTAATCAGACTCACATATGGAGTAAAGGGGCCATGCATAATATCTGGATTTTGATGGAGAGGTGTGGCAACATCCCTGCCACAACCTACTAGCACTCACGTTGTGGCTCAAATTGTAGGTTAATGATTACCTAGTTCGAGAGATCCACAATGTCGTGAGAGTAGACTGAGATAGTCGCTCATGAAGGTTCTAAGGGGCGTAAAATAAGGTAGGGTATTTATTTCTTAGAGGCCCTTAGTCTCTCACAAGGTCTCCTGAGAGACTATTGACTCCAAGGGTTGGAAAACTACCAAAATCAGTCAAAGGCGAGTGGCACCCTTGGAGCACGTAGTGCATCTTGAAGGGCACATCTCATAATTAAAATTTGAATCAAAGGCGAGAGGAAACCTTGTTTTCTTAGTGCATCTTGAAGGGCACGCCACATAATTAAAATTTTAATCAAAGGAAAGTGGCACCCTTGGAACACAGAGTGCATCTTGAAGGGCATGTCGCGGTATAAAAAAAAAAAGAGTCAATGAATCTAGGTGGCCTAGAAAACTGAGTGAATGTTAAACCTTGTAAAATCTTGAACACTGCTGAACTAATTAATTGATTAATTAATTATAGACTGAGTTTAATAATCATAGTCCCTAATGGTGTAAGATATTGCAAAAAAAAAATCTAACTAAGCCTAATTCTAGGTTACTGGGAGGACAAAAGTAAATTTTATAAAATAACTAATGAGGGGTGATTAAATCAATTTAGGAAATCAATGAAAATAAAATAAATCTAAAGAGTAATTCAATACACATGTGTGCATAAAATACCAAATTAGAAATTAAATTAAGAAGGGAATAAATCATAAAATAATGTGTAAGCTTGGAAGGGTATCTAGAGTCTAGTCTAGCTAGGATATGTTCCCTATTTTAATTCAACTCTGCTTTATAAAGGTGTCAGTCATAAATGGGAAATAGAGAGAATAAAGGGACAACTAGGAGTAATTCTAGGAGCGCTTTTAGGATGGGTGAGGGAAATTGACATTTAAATTAATTAAATTATGTATTTATTAGTGCAACTAGGGGAACAAGTGACAAGTTTAAGGAGGAAATAATTCCTAATTAAATAATTAAATAAATGAATTAAATGTGCAAATAGCAAGTTGTCACTAAGAAAAATTATATAAAGGAAATGGTTGATGAGAGGAATGGATATCCAGGTGGATATATAAAACACAATAATTGAAATCTTAAAATATATTCAAATAAGAAGATATCATGTGCCAAATTTATCTAGGTGGATATCGGTCACCACCCATCTATTCAAACTGGCTCAAAACAGTTTGTTGGCAATTTACTATTTTTAGCAGTTTTTTGGGTCCCATATTTTTGGGGCCATTTTTGAGGTCCTAAATGACGAGTTTTTCACGATTTTCTCCCAAAATGAAGCTCCTCATCGACACCTTTCCACCGAGATATAATGTTCCCAAAACAAAGATCATATGCCAAAGTTACGCCCTCGGGAAGTTGATACACCAAACTACCCAAAACAGGGTCCACAAAATTGTTAGCTTTTCATCTTCCTGGGTTAGGATTTTGGATTTTATTTATGTTAAAAAGGCCTTTGGATCATCATTGTAACAATCATATTCTTTTGAATGAGTGTAGCCATCACATCTCTTCTCAAAGATAAGTTGCCACCATTCTAGCGAGTCTTTCACTATGTATTTCTATAGTGTTGTACAGTTCACTCATTAATAGAAATTGTGTATTACTGTATCTCTGTGTTTATGGTTATATATATGATATATCTCTTTTATATTATTATATATATGATATATCTCTGTACATTTATTTATTATATCTTCGCTCTCATTTCGTGCCGAAAATAATTTGGATTACTGGTATCAGAGCAGGTTGTTCTTGATTGTTTTTCAATGCATGTCCCCGACGAGGTCTGAGTATAGAAAGTTGGCTCTCGAGATTGTCTCTCTTAAGGAAAATCGCTCTCACACACCCAAGAAACTCTCCATGGAAGAATAAAGAAATATGATAGAGCATAAGATTCTATTAATCTATTTCTTGAAAAAGCTCTCACGTGACAAAGGGACAAAATGATGGAGTATTTTTCCTACATCCTTCAATGCTTGTCGACAACAACATCCACTTCTTCATAAAGCGGCCACTTTGGAGGAACCTCTCCTTTCAAGGTACAAGTTAATTTTGATATTCCCGTATTTGAAGTTCAGATTGATGCAGATGCCCTAGACAAATGGTTGAATTTGCTAGAAGGTTATTTCTATGTTTACAATTTTTTCGACAAGGAAAATATCACCTTCACACTCCTTAAGGCTCTCCCCCATGTGAAACATTGGTGGGAAACTCACTGGGAGCAACGTTTCATAAAGGAATATGGAATATATGGGGTCGATCCCACTTGGTATTTTTTTGTGGATGCAGTCAAGGAACAATATTACCATGTTGGTAACTATGACGACCAGTACAATAGATGGATCACATTGCGACAAGAGAGGGACCAAACAATGTCGAAGTTCACAAATAATTTCCATACCTTGTGCACCAATATGGGTATCAAAGACTTCGAGCAACATCTGGTTCTAAAATACCACGGGGCTTTGGATAGGTACATCCAAACCGAAATGGATTTCCTAGACATATTATTATTGGGAGTTTCCTATCGATATGTTGTCAAAATCAAACAGGAATTTAGGCACCATAAAAAATAGGAGTTTGGTTCTGCGAATCCGCAACAACCAAAGTATGGTAAAGACGACCCTACCAAGAAGCCTCCAAAAAACCAATCCAAGACACATGAAAATAAGGGTAACGTAAAGATGAAGAAGGACACTAGAAAGTGGAGTGATTTGAACAAAATCCCCTGGAACACCACTAATGAATGTCGCTCAAAACAATCATTGGTGGTCAAGATCAAATAAAAGGAGCCAGACCCTGATTCAAAATCTGATTTAGAAAATAATGGGACAAGACAAATCATCGATGAAGACCCCACTATGACTTTCGTGACCACAACAATTCAACCAGAAGAGCCAACAGATACTGAAGAGGGGGAGCACATTTTTCATTCATAGACGTGGGTGAAGGGGACCCCACTTCAATTTATTGTTGATAGCAGAATCCAGAAGAATCTCATCTCAGTAGACGTCGTCAAACAATTGGGATTGTTTACAACACCACACCCGTAACCATACAACATCAGGTGGCTTCACCAGGGACAAGATCTTTGTGTCATACAACAATGTCGATTGTCATACAACCTCTAGCCCTTCAAGGATGAGGTATTATGTGATTTTTTCCATCTAGATGTCTATTATGTTCTTTTGGGAAAGCCATATATGTGGAAGCACCATGCTATTTATGAGTCTTGACCCCGTAGTGTCATTTTTACTCTGGGGGGTCTTCTCTACAGGATACCAGAAGTAGTTCCGACTACTGTCCCACCAAAAACGTTCCAGAAGGTAATCTTTCATGCTACAAAATTCAACCTCTTCACAATCTGTTAAAGAGGTAAACAGAAGGACACTACAACCACTGCAACTTTTTCCCGAGACCTTTCTTTCCAACAGAAGCATATTGCAGAAGAGAAAGAAGATATTTTTTCTTCACCTACAATGGTACCTACACACTTCCCATTCAAGCCAAGATACAACAGGTTGGTTGAACAGATTCAGCCCTGCTAACAAATTTTTTTTGACGGTCTTCAACAAGCTAAGCAGTGAAACTTCTCCAACAAGGCGAGCAACTTACCAAGATTCAGATTCAACAAACGCTTTCCCCTCTCCCCTGAGAACTCAACGCAATGGAGAAAATTTATTCCTAATAATGAGGGAGGATTGATCCAGGTGGATATCGGTGGCCACCCACCTATTCCAACTGGATCAAAACAGTTTGTTGGCAATTTACTATTTTTAGCAGTTTTTTGTGTCCCAAACTTTCGGGGCCATTTTGAGGGCCTAAACGATGTTTTTTCACAATAGGGCACCTCAATGATATCCAATGTCTCTATTGATCCCCTAAAATGAATCTCATCATCGATACCTTTCCAACGAGCTATCATGCTCCCCAAACGGAGACCGTATACCAACGTTACACCCCCGGGAAGTTGATACACCAAACTACCCAAAACGAGGTCCACAAAACTGTTGACTTTTCATATTCTGGGGTTAGGGATTTGGAGCCCTAACCCCAGAATATGCCTTTGGAGCCTCATTGTAAAAATCATCTTCTTGTGAATGATCATAGCCATCACATCTCTTCTCAAACATAATTTGTCACCATTCTAGTGAGTCTTTCACTTTATATTTCTACAGTGTTGAACATTTCGCTCATTAATAGAAATTGTGTATTATTGTATCTCTATGTTTATGGTTATATCTGTTATATTATTGGATATCTGATATATCTCTGTACATTTAATTATTATATCCCCTCTCTCATTTCGTGCCGAAAATAATCTAGATCACAAATATACCTCAAGCATGTACCATATTGTCTATGAATCATATGCCTCAATTATATACCATAAAAAACCATACACCAAGGGTATGCCTCAAATGTATTCCAATAACACAAATATGTGCCTCTAAAAATGATCCATAACATCCATAAACCAAGTACCAAGGATATGTCTCAAGCATGTATCAATATCATCATGACATGAACCTCAACCATATGCAACCATGTACCAAGAGGCCTCCAAGACATGCCTTAAGAATGTGCCAAGACATCCATGCATAAAATACATAAAGACATACCTTTACTCATGATTAAACCCAATGCATACCATCTCAGACCCCATAACAACCATGTTGTTTCATCATACCTTGTTGTAACCTGGACCAAACATCCCTTTTCAAAACCTTTTCACAAATTCGCGAAATAATCCACTACAACCTACAGATGTATGTGCCTTTCTCCACTACGACCTGTGGATGTCTACGCCTTGCTCCATTATGACCCAAGGATAACCTCAACGACTCAGTTTGTATACTTTTATCTTCGCTTCCATTCACCGCCTCATACTTCACTACCTCGGATATGCTATGCAAATATTTACCAAATGATCACTTGAAAGATAGATCATTGAACTTGTGTGTGTAAGAATGAGAGGCTTCTTGAAGTGTATTTATACTTGTCCATGTGACTTATTTCCTTAAACTTAGAGCCTACATGTACTTTCTTTTTATACCTCTTTTACCCTTTAATCAATGACTTGTAACTTCTCGTTGCAAATGTTTAGGGGCTTCTTAACTATTCTTCGGAGCTTCCAACTTCATGAGGGAATAACTCCTGAACCATGAGGAACCACATGATGTACCACCTACCATTCAAAAAAACACAACAAGAATTATCCATCTATTAGTGTGTTACCTTCATTTACACTATCCTTCATGTCCTTATTCTTTAAAGCATATTCCTGTGAGGGGCATGATTAAAGCTACGCCATAAGGGGACCACTTTGGAGACTTCTCCAAACACACCCATCACTTATTTTTACATCAATGACAACCAACTATCCAACAACATCAATGAAAACCAACAATCCAACAATCTCCCCCTTTGGCATTGATATAAAAACTCATACTCCACTTGTGACCAAAGCTCCTGATCTTTCTCTCCTCATGTTCCTCTCCCCCTTTGACATCAATGGAAAAGGGTATCTCCCCTTGGGGTTTCTCCCCCTATCTTCATTCTTTTAATATTTCTCTTTCTCCCCTTTGACATCATGGGCAAAAGGGTAACTCCCCCTATCAGTATGTCTCCCCCTATCTTCATGCTTCTAATATTTATTTCTTGATCTCTTTCTCTGAATATTTATCTCCCCTTGAATTCTATGCAAGATATCATGTAGATCAATATGGGAATTCCTACATATGCTTTATTTCCTCCCTTATGGTGCTTCTTGACCATTGGTGCTTCCTCTTGTGATTCAATGACATATATAAAAATCATTCAATGTTACTTGAATTGAAATCTTCATGGATTGTCAAGTTCACATCAATTACCATACTTTCGTCTGGCGATATTGTTTCTACTAACAGTTTCTCTTCCCTTGTCTTGTTGTTCCTTTCACTGCTTTCCTTATTGTGAATAACCGATTCCATCTGTCAATATGATTTCATCAACTATTAAGAATCTATTCAGACTCGTGTCTTGTGTACCTGCCAAGTGTATCATGAATTAATCTCTATCCATATGTCATCATAAAACTTTCCATGATTATGTTACTCAACTGCATACAATGTTGACCCATCTGTTGCAACCGATCACAACATATTCCTTACTGCTCATTTTTTCATCTCAAAATGGAACAACATGTATTGAATATATACATTCCTAAATATATACATGGAATACTCTATGCAATCATGAGCCTCCACCTGATAAGTGTGCCAATAATATATTTCATAACTTTCAGCTAGTACCTGCAAGGGAATGTGTTCTGAAATCTACTCCTCAAACAATGAAATTGCCACAAAATATTATACACTTCAGCCACTAAACCACTCTAAAATTGTCTTCCGAAAATATGCAAACACTTCAGGCTGCTCAAAAGATAATTCTATGAACTGAATAGTTGTTGCTTAGACTCCCCCTATTCAATATTCATATTTACTAGGAGTCTCCAAGCCAGACGACTCAGAAAGTTGGAGGAATCTGCACTAAAGAAGAGATATCTTCTTCTTCTATCTTATGAATTCTGACATCTTCCTCTTCATCATCTTCCCAAATTTTGACATCTTTATATTTTCATGTAGATTCATCATGATCTCGTACTACTGCAAATCCCGAGAGTATGATTTATGGGACATGTTCTTCATTTACCTACTCTTTATTCACTTGTTCTTTATTCACTCGTTATTGCTTTCTTTTCCAAACCTTGTTGCATCTAATATCAATGTTTTCTTTCATGGAATTATCCACCATGCTTATAAAATCACAAGATATATGTCCATAGTTGTGGAATTTGTAACATTTCATATTGTGTGGAGCCACATAAACATTTCTTACTTTACCATTTCTTCCATAAGCTCTGCAATCTACATCTTTATATCCAAAGTTATTACAAGTAAAACAATGACAATAAAAGAAAATTTGATACCTGAGAGTGAATGATCTTCTTTGTGATGTAGTCCTTATGAATTCATGCCTTAGTTGATCATGATCTTCTCTTCTGTTGTTTCCTTCACAATGGTTGAAGCTTCTTTGATACCTGAAAGTGGAGGGTCTTCTTTGATATATGTCTCTTCTGTAATCTTCTTTTTGAGTCTTCCTCATTTCTAGAATGTTCTCCTTTGAGGGCTCACATTTTTTCTTCTTAATAGAGTCTTTGATGACTTCTACATAATTGTTATCCTTCTTTTCATTCTTCCTTTGTAGCAACCTATAACATTTCTCTTAAGCTTTCTTCATTGATGGTGTGGATATTTCTCTCTCTTCAATGTTCTTACTGAGCTTAACAAAATTAACTCTCAATGTGACAACTTCTTCTTCAAGATTATCACAATTTTCTTCTTTCTCCATCATCTAGATCTTCAGGACTTCTTCCCTTCTCTTTGCTTCTTCAAGTAGGGTCTTCGAGGAGAAAATTTGTTATTCAATTCTTCTTTCTTTTTAACAGAATTATGCTTCAAGATTATTTAAGTCCTCTGATCTTTCCTTAAGATGACTTATAATTTTTTTTTCTCTCTTCTCTACTTCCTTTCAATGTGATACTATTTTGGCTTCCAAACATTGTTTATCTTTCAAATGATCCTTCATAGTTTCTTCAATCCTTCTGGCTTCTTCTACTTGGAATTTTAGGTTTTTAATCATATGCTATACTTATTCAGAGTTGGGATTTTGAGACCCCTTCTTTAGCAACAATATTACCAACTTAATGAGAACTACGACCTCAAAACGAGAACTCTAGCCCTTAAAACCCATATTTTTGCATAAAAAACCACAAAATTAACCCTCAAATAAAAAAGTGGTGCCATCGGTAGCACCCTTGTTTTTTAGGTTAAAATTACAACATTTTTCAAGCATGGTCTAAAACATGTGTACAGTTGCTCCAAAAAACATTAAAATCAATACCTAAATCAAAGAATGGTGCTACTGAAAGAAAAATGTTTTTTTCTAAACGTTAAAATTATACCTCATTTCAAACATTATCCTAGTGCGGCAAGTACCATTGCAACTGAAACCTACAAATTAACACATTTTTTATAGTGGTGTAAAAAAGTATCACTGCTATAAACCAAATCGTAAAATCAACCCTTAAATATTTACTTTTTTAAGGTTAGTTTATCACTCCAACCACAATATAATACATAATGGCATGAAAATATCACCATTTCAGATGTCAACATTCAACATAACTTCAAAATATTTTTTTATTTTAAATAAAAAAGTCTATACAAATTACATTTAATGAAACATAAATTATTGTTACATTTTCCATATTCAAAATAGAAGAGCTAATATTTTTTTTTATATATTCTCTATAATAAAAACATATAATTCATAAAACATAGAAATGATTCATAACTTCATGTAAGATCATATGTAACAGAGAACACTCATTTATGGTTACCATACAAACAACATATTGATAAAAAAATACATAAAATGTTTCATACAATTAATCAAATTCATCCATGGATTCTGACACACCATCCGAATCTACATTGTCTTTAGATGAATGACTGGATGAAGATGTAGATGATCCATATTCTTCTCTATTATAAATGAGTGCACCATTTGAGTCTACATGTATGCCCAACATTTCAGATGTCAAAAGCCTCTTTGATCTACGACTAGGTTCAACATAATCCCATCTTGCACTTATCTCTTGTGGAAACAACCTTTTGATAATATCTATGGTCCTAGAGCGAAGATTTTCTGTCTTTGTCAAATTGAAGTCATAGACAAGTATGCCAACATCCTCTAATTTTAAGAGGTCGGTGCGACGACGAGTTATATTTTGACCCTTTCTTTTTCTCTTTCTATTGTTTTGTTTCTCGACCACCATCTCTTGCTTATACACACCATTGAATGGGTGTGTACTTGTTGCATACCAATGAACTTCAACTGCTATAACATCTTCATTTTATTTATCGATCCTTATAACCTTTGCAATCTAGAATGGATAATGATGTGGATCTTCAGTCACTAAGATTGCAATCATGCAACCCTCCTTAATATCTCATGTTGAACCCCTGTAAATATCTTCCATGGCTTCATGTTGTGCACGTGATCTTCTAGAACCAATATACATTTCTCTTTCCTCTACCTGTGAAAACTCAATAGCATCTTGAGATTCCTGTTGTTCAACAATGTTTCTTTCTTCAAATTCATTTGACCTATTTTGTGGCCAAATAAATGGAGCCTTCAGAAATGTATATTCAATTGTTGAGTTTGAAATTATGTCACTTTGATCATTGAAAAAAGACTCCCACCAAACAGAATCAACAACATCAAAGTACCCATATGTATCTTTAATAGAATTTTTTTATTTCCTCTAAGCATTCAGAATAATATACATATCTATTACGCCTTCGTGCATTATGGACTGATTACAATAAAATTAAATTTGATGAAAATATTGGACGATGTGGAATGAACTTCAAAAATGCCAAACCTAATGACGACCCCCATTCTACAGTAGTTGAATACTTATTTCCCCATATAAGTGTTTTCCCATCAATTTTTTTCAAACAAAATTGATGTTGTAAGTTAATGTCATTAAGCTTCTCAATACATTTTTCTTCACCATGTGATCCCTGGATAAAACTTCGCATGTCAACAGTTTCTTCTAATATGTGAAAAATAGGCTTTGGAATGTATGATTTCTTAATACATTCAATTAATGATGGTAGGCTTCCAACATTTTCCCTCTTTATTGTTACTGAAAAACAAATGAACTATTGATCAATATGATCATGTGTGTGTCCAACAAGAAGGAAAACAACTTTAACCTTTTCAAATATTCCCAGTTCAACAAGCATGCTGAGACATCCAAAGACAAATTGATTTTTTTTTTTCACGACTAGTGTTTTCCAGCTGAAGATATAAACTTGAGGAAGATTACCAGACCAGTCAATGATCACATGATGAATTATGGTTATGGTAAGATTTTCATCATTATGAATATTTGGAGTTGTGAAGTCAACCCTTGGACACATTGTTCCATTAAAAACCATACAACCAACCAGGTTAAACTGAATGAAATTCTCTTCCTGTAAATTTTTTGGTGTACGGAAAAAATGTGTAAGAAGTGTTTTTTTCTAGTCCATGCCATCAATTATCATACCCATATATTTATCTAGAGCATCATAACACTTATTTCTATGTTTGTTCAACTTTTTGTCTTTCACTTGATTGTTAATTCCTATTTTCTTGAAGTGCTTTGACTATAGAATCTGCACATGACACAAAATGAAAATGTTGATAATATGTTTTCTGATCCGAAAAGATCTTTTAAACGACAATGGTTGAGTTATTATGAATGATTTATTTTACCATTTAGGAAACTAATGAAAGAAGAAGAATTAAAGAGGAAACATAGAAGCTATTAAGCCATATACAGATATGAACATAAGCATGAAAAAAAATAAGCCATAAAACACCAAAATGATAACGGAGTTCGGAAATCTCGTTGTTGGAAGTAGAACAAAGAGGAAAGAAAGGCAACTTTAGGAAAGAGGGCATGCACGAGGAAAGCGACAACTGGAAGTAAGAGCAGCATGCACACATGCATGGAATAACTAACGATGTTAGGGTTAGAGTTTTTGCAACACATTGTAATGGTTGGTGAGCTAGAAACATATAAATATAGATACCTAGGTATCATAGAAAGAAAGGGAAGAGAGGAATAAGGAAGCGGATGCGATGTAATATTTTATTGTATGGCCTAATTTTGTAAGCTATTGAGCTAGAGAGGACTAAGGAGGGTAGATATTGAGGGTTAGATCATAGGTTGAGGAGCCTGGTGCGATCTAGTTCACCTCATAACAGATCTCATTCCAACTGAGAAGATTTGTAAAGCACGTGGCGTTGTAGTTCGAAACTACTATAATAAAAGAGCTAAGAACCAGATATTTGTGGATGTAGCCCAAGGGGGTGAACCACTGTAAAACCTGTGTTATGTGATTGAATGCATGTGGTTCTTTATTGCCTTCAATAGTTGTTAATATACTAAATGAATGAGTTGTTATATTTCCTGCGTAATCATAAATGACAATGTATTGCATTAATAAGTTAAAGTAGAACTCTCAACATATAGTTCTCAGATCCCCCACTCAATCCTAGGCTGCAAACATGTGAGTATTGCAGCCACCCATTAAGACTATCTTGGGTGAGACAGCTTAGTGCACCCTGTGCGTTGTGTTGCCTTCTGGTTTACCAGGAGGGCCGATAGTTTTAGAGGCTTTGTTGGAACCCCGAATAGACAAGAACCTTGGGTCACTCAAGATGAAGATACAAGCTATGAAATGATATATAGGTAACCAACAAATGGTTCTGTTTCCAGTGGTAGGAACAATAGAGGATTGAGTAGATGAGATATTTTGAAGATCTGTTAAAAGATACGTAAGATCTGCGGAAGGCGGATCAAGAGAATATTAAAGTAGAGAAGAAAGCAACGAGCCACCAGAAGGGGATGTTGAGACCGTGGAATCCCAAAAAAGAAGATATTGAAAGCTGGCTAAGGACAAAAGAGTTGGAGTTTTCACAGAAAGACAACAAAAACCCTAGAGTAACACCCCGCAAATATCTTGAGAAATACGTGTTTACTGATTTGCATGAAGTCTTTTTCTGTGATTTTCCACACTTATTGTAGAAGTGGATACTAAGGTTGAAGGATAATCACACAATGAACTAGATACAATAGTTAGAGTGGACCCTAGTACAGATTGAGTAGTTACAGCAAGTGAACATCAAATTCACCCGTGTAGTATATTTTTGGATCGGCAGTATTGTGGTGGGATTTATAACAAAGTTTGGAATAGATACAACGAAATCGTACAACGCAACAGAGAAAGAGTTTCTATGTGGGCCTCGAGGAAGGTATATTAGATTGTTGTATACTTCTATTAAGATACTGCTATACAACAATGGCGTAATGACAATGGAGTTGAACAACTAAACTTCCCTGCGTGCATGGGGGAAGGGGGAAAACAATGACAAAAAAAGGAGAAATGGAAGGAGGAAAGGATAAGGGAAAGAAGGAGAAACCCTTGGACTCAGTCATGATGGATGACGACCAGATCAAGCAGATCATGCAGATAGCTAGAAAGATGTGTAGCAAAGTACCCTATGATTAAAAGGTGAATACCAAGAAGAGAGACGTAGCCATGAGGGAAGGCTTGGCGAGTGACGAGGAAGAGGTAGAGGATCTTCGGGCTGTGGAGAAGATTGAGGAAATCCTACGTGCAAAATATGAGAGGAAGACGAGAGGTCCAAGAGCGGGAAGAGAAGGCAGAAATCCTATCCATATTAATGTCAGTGGGGAACCCATAAAACCATGTGCGACTAATACACCAAAGAGAACACCACCGTTTAGGCAACCATATTTTCGGAGAAGAAAGACAACAGGAAGTACATATACACAAGGAACAACAACTAGAGGAGCTATTTCAAGCAACACTAGTCAAGTATCTACACCGCGCGGAGGTAGTAGTTCAACGTTCATAATGGAAGGACACGATCCCACCATCAGGTTACCATAATTTAATGGATAAGCATCAGAGGACCTAGAAAAACATTTGTTCATATGTGAGAATATTTGGGAAGCAAAACAGATCATAGACGAAGATATTAAACTGGCACAACTAGAGATTACACTAAGGGATCACACACTAGATTGGTATATGATTTTAGATACAAACAATCCACTAAGGACAACCAGAACAACTGTAGATAGAAAGAAATTGATGATAAACGAGTTCCAGAAGCCAAGCTCAGAAGATCAGTACATGAACGAGATGATTGAAATTAGACAAAAACCAGGAGAATCCGTATGGGATATTGACCAGAGATTCAAGCGATTGAAGGGAAAGTTGAAATATTTCATGACCAATATGTAGCATAGGCACCTGTTTTTCAATTCACTGCTACCACACTTAAAATACCCATTGTGAAAACATAAGTTTCAGACGCAGGTAGAGGCTCTACAGGAATCCCTACAACTGGAAGAAAACAAGTATCAATAGACAGATCCAACCATCAAATAACTAAAGGAGGATTTGAAGAACTTAGCATTCCAGCTAAACCATAATAAAAGTAAGGAAAAACAAGAATTCATTTCGTGTACTACATGCAGGACATAATGACACCACAAGAATGAATGTCCAACATTCGCGCAATATATGACAACAAAAATTCCAAATCCATTACCGACAAGAGGACTATGGTGAAAAATCTGTAAGAAACTTGGCCATGATCCATATCACTGCCCAATGATGCAAAAATACCAAACAGTCCCAAAGAGTTCATATTGCAACTTTTGCAAGTCAGTGGGCCACAACGACAAAGATTGTAGAACTATGGATTTGATGCGAGAGAGGACATCAGATGCATATAGAGTGCAGGAAGAAATGATGACTGGAAAATCCGCACCACAATTTAATCAAGTTCCAACCCTATACAACACTGCACAACAACAGTATAATACTGTGCAACAACCATATAATACCGTGTAGCCATAGTACAACACAACACAACCTCAGTACAATACTGTGTAGTACAATCAGGAGCCTCAGTATAACACGTCGAGAGGAGATTGAGTGGGTTATAGAGGTGGAAGACCAATGCGAGGAGGTTTTGGAAGAGGTAGAGGACCAATGGTATGTCACAATTTCCAACAACCGGGACATTATGCAAGGGAATGTCCACTTCCACCAACAACTTGTATGTATTGTCGCACATCGGACCATGATACAGAAGAATGTCCAATATTATTAGTAAAGATCCAGGAAAAGAGGAACCAAAACAACCAGAATGTTCAGTGGCTTTCAGTTGAAGTGAGGGATGAAGGAAGTAACATCAACATAATTACCCATGGAGGAGCTAAACCAGGAAACGACGCAGTCCTACAAGAGCGAGTACAACACCAGTGGGTGAATAAGAACACTAAACCAAGGAAGCAGTTCGACGTGCAGAATGAGAAGGAGATATTTAAGCAAGCCAAACAAGAATTTCAGAAGGCTGACATTGCATCGACTTCAACTGCACAACAATGCAAGGAAGCACCAGAGTATGAGATGCCTCTGTTATTGGATCATACCAATGAAATGCAACCCATGGGACAAGTAAGTACAATCAAAGGATTTTTGCAATCATGCATAAAATTATTGAATGATCCTTCATCTGTAAAAATATTACAATTTTTTTTAGAAAGATGTAGTATAGAGACAGAAGGAAAACTAGAATAAAAAGCAGTCAATCACTTACATACAAGGAGAAGAACAAGTAGGGATTTCAGATTGAATGCCAACATCAGAGATTTCAACATGGGAGATATCATAATAGATTTAGGATCTGAAGTTTATGTATTACCAAATAAGACATGGCAATGTATGGGAGAGCCCACATTAGGATATTCACCTATGCAATTGAAACTAGCAAACCAACACATAGTCCTACCTATTGGTAGACTGAAAGGAGTGACAATAGACATGGATGAAGTGCGCATTAAAGCAGACTTTGAAGTGATTGAAATAGTGGACAGAACAACACCATATCCAGCATTTCTTGGTTTGGATTGGGTTTTTGAAAACCAGTCCATAATCAATCTGAAGACACAAAAAATGACATTTGAGTCAGGTGAATACAGGGTCATCGTGCCATTAGACCCATCAGAAGGGGAAATGTTTGTAGAACCCACTTGATTAGACTTAGAGGAATCAACCAGTTGTATAGAACAACTGCGCGCGATGAGGATTACATGAAGCCAACTACTGATGGGATACTCAGTTGGCAGAGCATTACTTCATGTGAAACAGAGTCTGATACCGATTTAGAGAACTAGCAACAAAGGCTACATGAAGTTTCCACGAGAATATGTGCACGAATATACCGCATAGTAAGATGGGTAGGCACAGAGATAAGGGAACCACCCAATTTCCACGGAGTAAACGATCTAAAAATATTCTTGGCATAGTATGAAGATGAAGTTTTAGAGAATCATAGACTCTTAGAACTTGATATAGAACTCAAGGCCACACCTACAAGATGGTGGGGTGCACACAAAGAGACAATTACAGATTGGTACCAATGTAAGCGGTTATTGTGCATAAGGTTTGGTGCAGAATAGAAAAACAACAAGAAGCATAAGTATGATGGACAGGGGGCACCAACAGAACACTTGGAGAAGTGAATAATGTTGTGGAGAATGACACCCCTAGAGGAATGGCCTCATCATTTAATACATACTCTAGAGGGCATACCAATGAACTAGTATACATACCAAGAGCTTCCCAAACGAACTACGACCTGGACGGTATTGAAACTTGATTTTACAATCACTTTTTCATTCGAGCATGAGAACCCCAACATAGATGTAGCTCTTAAAAATATAAGAGGGGTGATATTCATCAAGGAACCAGAAGTCGAACTCATAACAGAAGAACAACAACAGAACAAACAGACAGTCAAAGAACTGTTGTCATGTTACCATGTGCGAGAGGAAGCACTAGATGAAGACGATCCATGTGATATTTAGATTAAGGAAGCGGAAGGTGAAAGAGAAGTGGAGGGTCCACCTATAGAATCATAAGTCATTGTTTCATCGATCAAGGTGAAGAAAGTCAAAATTGGGACAGCCGAGAATCCCAAAATGGCCAACATTGGAGATTACTGGGATGAGCAAACAACATAAAGCATAATAGAGTTACTGCAAGAATACAACAATCTGTTTCCCACAACATTTACATAAATGGAGGGTATAGCACGAGAGTTAGGAGAAATGAAGATACTCCTCAGAGCTGAAGCGAGACCGATCAGACATCGACCATACAAATTGAACTCGATATATAAGAAAAAATTCAAAGCTGGGATTGATAGGATGCTCGAAGATGGAATCATAGAACCAGTGGAAGAATTAGAATGGATAAGCCCAATGGTAGTTTAGGAGAAAAAACAAACAGGGATAAGGATATGCATTGACTTAAGGAAGTTGAATGATGCATGCATACATGACCTGTTCCCTACACCTTTCACGGATGAAGTATTGGAGAACGTAGGAGGACACAAATTTTACTCAATCACTGATGCATTCTCAGGCTACCACCATATCAAGATATCACAGGAAGACAGATACAAGACCATGTTTTCTACAGAATGGGGATCCTACCAGTACACAGTCATGCCGTTTGGAATGAAGAATGCACCAACAATATTTTCCAAAGTAGTCATCACTGCGTTAAGGAATTCATCCAACAGTTTCTAAAGGTATACTTGGATGATTGGACAATATATTGTTTGTTGAAATACTATGTAGAGGTCTTATGGTTGATGCTAGAAAGATGTAGGCAGTGCCATATATCATTAAACATAGAAAAATGTATATTTGGAACACTGTTTGGGATACTATTGGGCCATATAGTATACAAACAAGGTTTACTAGTTGATCCCACAAATATTGCAGTAATTGTTAACTTTCCATCACCGAAAACAATCCTTCAACTAAGAGTGACATTGGGACACACAGGATACTACATAAAGTTTATCAAAGGGTACACACAGATTACCGCACCAATGGAGAAATTGTTAAGAAAAGATACAAAGTTTCAATGGAACAATGATTGTCAACATGGTATGGATACGCTGATAGAAAATATGGTCACCGTTCCAATACTAGTATTTTCAGATTGGGAAAATACATTCCATGTACACGTAGATGCATCAGCCATAACACTCGGAGCTATCTTGGCGCAACCATGAGCGGGAGATTTGGATCACCCTATAGTATTTGTTAGCAAAAAGATATCAGAATCAGAACAGAACTATAAGACCACAGAGAGGGAAGACCTAGTTATGCTCTACGCACTCCAGAAGTTCAGACATTAATTATTGGGAAAAAACTTTAAGATGTTCACAGATCAATGAACCCTTAAATACCTAGTCAACAAGCCAGTGTTGGGGGGGGAGAATCTGTCGATGGTTACTACTGTTTCAATAATTTGATTTTGAAGTAATAGTCAAGCCAGGAAAATTGAATGCAGGAACTGACCACCTATCAAGGGTCACAAACGGAGAAGAACCTACAAATTTAGAGGAAAAATTCCAAACGCACAGTTATTTTCACTCCAGATCAATGATGAATACTTTGCAGATATCATTCAGTACTTGAGCACAGGTACTGCCCCACATGAATATAACACCATGCAAAATAAAAACCTGGTAGTCTGGGCTGCAGAGTAAAAACTAATCGTAGGAAACTTATAAAAAATGGGCGTAGATAGCATCTTGCAAAGATATGTGTTAGAACATGAAAGACCAAGAGTTTTAGCAGAATTCTGTGAGGGAATAGTAGGAGGACATTACACAGGAAAAGCTACCACGCAGACAATATTTCATGCAGGACTATGGTGGCCGACCATTCACAAAGACTTGAAGGAGTACTGCCAAAGATGCGATGTATGTCAAAGTGTTGGTAAAACCAATATAAGGGACGAGATTCCATTACGACCACAGGTAACATTGTAGGCATTCGATAAATGGTAAACCAACAAAAATAACAGGAGCAAGGTATATTATCACCATGACAAAATACCTGACAAGATGGGCGGAAGCCACAACAATGAAGGATTGTAGGGCAGAAACATCATCACACTTTCTATTTGAACAAGTAATCACTAGATTTGGGTCCCCAAGAGTTTTGATGAAAAACCAAGGAACACACTTCATTAACAACACTATCAACGCTATGCATGAAGAGTTTGAAGTCCATCATCAGAAGAGGACACCATATCACCCATAGGAAAATGGTACAGTAGAAGCATTTAACAAAATCCTTGAGAATGCACTGGAAAAGATCTGTAATGTCAACATGGATGATTGTCCTACATGACCACATGCAAGAAGTTGACAGGGCACACGCCATTTAAACTGGTATATGTCCAAGAAGCAGTGGTGCCATTAGAATTCCTGGTACGCAGTCTGTGCACAGCAACAATTACGCACATGACAGAATGAGGCATAGTACAAGAGATAATAAATTGGTTGATGACCATGGAGGAAGATCGTATTGTAGTAGGGTTCCACCAACAAGTTCAGAAAGCAGGGGACAAATCTTGGCATGATACACACATCAAGAAGAAAAGTTTCAAGGAAGGAGATTTAGTGTTGATGTATGACAACAAATCTATTCAACACCCAGGAAAGCTCAGAATGCACTGGTTAGGACCATACGAAGTAAAACCTGACACAGATGGGGGATCTATACAGTTGAAATACTTAGAAGGCGCAAAACTCGGAGGGATGATCAACGGGAGCTGACTGAAGTTGTACAAAAATAGTCGACCACCGACAACTTGAAAGTCACCACATAGTAAAAACAAAAACCCAGAGGTACAGTGTGCTGAAAAGGAGAAGGGGAACGCACACTTAGGAATACAAACCCGATGAAGACAAGGGAAACGACCAGGTCAAAATGGAAACAAGCGGGGAAATTAAAGATGACAAAAGCAATACTAAACAACGAAGCCATGCAAAATTGAATGCCGGAAAGGAACGACAAGACACCTCATTAATTGCACCAATTGGAGACGGTGAAGGAGAGTAATGGAAAGTATGAAGGACCTAGAGGTTCATTGAATCCATAACAAAGGTAGCGTCTTCGACAAGATTCATACGATTCCCATACAAATCATAGACGTAAGAGAAAACAACTTATTGAGAGAATGGAAAAGGCGGAGAGAGATAGAGCCTACAAAGCACAAAGCACAAAGCACAGAGGTTACAAAGACCATTAAAATCAACAAACGATCGAAATTCACCACCATGGCACCATCCAAGAAAGAAGAACTAAGCCATATTTCCAGACACTCTAGAGTTAGAATCAGGGCACAAGTACAATCGCGGGAAAGAAAATAATAGCCGCCAGAGGTCTTCAATGTCGATGAAATCCCATCACCAGATACAACATCGATGAACCCCAAACTCGTGGTAGAAGAAACCCAACAACCAGCACCTGAGGGCATGAACGTGGATATGCTAACATAAGAATAGGAGAAATAGAACCAGGGCACAGGTAGCCTAGCGCAACCAGAGAACCCTGAAGGAGCTCTGAGAGTCAATGGGACGACTACAAATCAGGAAGCAACAGTCGAGCCAGATGAATCTCAAACAACCATGTCAGACCACCCACAAGAAGGAGTAGTATAAGATGTCACAGGTTGGCCAGAATAATATTCCAAAGAATGACTGGAGGCTGGAAACTCGAGTCAACCTCTACTAAAAAAGGACAAGTAGTAGGTACCTAGGTCACCACGCAAGCAACCCGTTGGAACCATTGTTTTTTCGTGTATACCAGAAAGGGTACGGGTGAAATCAGACTTGCTAGGTTATGTCGAGAAGATAAAATACTCAGACCATGATCTAACGAACATGGACAAGTTATCGAAGTTTGCAAAGAAATTCTACCTACATACTGTGGGTCTATATGCATTTGGGGAACTAGTTAATCAACCACTCCATTGGGAAACATGATTGGAAAAAACAGGGATTTTAGGTCTAGCAGAGCTACCACACTTTGGCAGAGGATAGTAAGCAAGCACTTGCGTCGAAAAATTGATGGTGGTCACACATGGTGGGGATATATGGTTGGACAAGCTTGTCTCAATAGACGTAGAGATCATTGTGCACATTATAGGGATGCCATCCCGGGGCATGGACCTCGCACAATTTCTCAATGAAAAAACAAAGGAGAAATCACTCGCGGAAGAGATGAAAAATAAATAAGGCACTGATGGGGCAGCACGAGGAAACATCATAAAAATGATCAATGATGCCACGACACAATTGGCCACAAAAATCATGGTCTGCAAGCTGCTAAGAAAATACCTCAAAGAGGAAGTCTCAGTTGGGGTCGTCGCAGTTGTAGCACAATGTGCCAAGGGAACCATAGTTAGCTAGGCACCCTATCTTTTGAATTTGTTTCTGGATGACTGGAAGGATGCACAGTATCTAGGAACATAATTTCATTACTCATGGCTTCTCATGTTGATAGCCATTATGGGATGGAAGAAACCGAAATATGTATTTTTCACCACCAGACTCAAACCTAATCATGGAGCGAGATATATATCGCTTGGTGTCGTGTCAGACGCTAGGATTAGAAAGATAAACGCATCCATATTTGAAGGATATCTACACGATCTACAGGAGGCCATCGCCAACATTTGGAGAATATCACCACAAGATGTCACGTACTATCGAGACATCACCAACTTCAAGGCCACTCGACATGCGATGTGGATACATGTGCAAAAAAAACCAACAAGCAGTGTCTACAATTGTGCTACTGCATCACGGAGGGCGACATCGAAATGGTTATCAAGGATTGGGAAGATGACTGGAAGATTCCAGTCCTCACCCAAGACATTCCTAGAAGGACAGTGGAAGAGGAGACAGGGTAGGAAGAAACACATCCTGACAAATTCCCAGTGCCCAAGAAAGCAAGGACAGGCCAGAAAAAAATAAAGTAGACGAAAGAAGGGACAGCTAAAATGAGGACCTAGAAGGGGAAAAAGAATAACACGCAGTCGACCCAAGTACAACAGAAACAGGTTGAGGCAGAGCATGGGACTATGCCAAGTCCCAATCCATAAGAACCAGGACTAACTAAGAGACCAACTACTTAGATGGGGGGTGCGTGCAAGAAGATGAAGGCGCAAAAAACACCTCCAGAATACATGATCACAAAGGATGATCCAGAAATGATATCCCAAATGGTTCAGGATCGTACATCCGAGGATTTTGAGAATGTTGTGCACCACAAGGATAGAATTCAAGAGGAGCTGGTAGACATACAAAAATTCCTCAAGTAGATCGGGGAAGCACAGGCAGCAGACAACATCATAGAAACAGGGTCATCAACATCACAGACAAGAGAAGAACCTGAATAAAGTGAGCAATATATAGTCCACACAATACCGCAACCAAGCGTAACATTCCAAATTACATCTAGCATGTTGCGCATGGATGAGATCGTGGGGTAGACACCCCTAAAGGACTTAGCTCAACTCAAATTGGTTTCTGCAGATACCATCCAAAGCTCTACACAAATTACAGATGAGCGTTACCTAAGAAGTACACTATCATGCGTGCATAGACACAACCAAATTACAACAAGAAAAGGATAAATGAGATGCGCTGGAATTGATATATGAGTAGGCCAAGCTCGAGACCCAAGAGGAGAGGGAGCGTGTGAATGAATATGAACAAAAAGTTGTTGGAACGTATGAGAAGATTCCAAAGACTGCGCAGAGGGACGAACTCATAGTAGCAGAGAATATTGATCAGATTGCGTAGGGAATCGATCAATATCAGAAGGAGATCAAGAATCTCCGTGAGTAGCTCACACCTACCACTCCACCAGAGGTAAGGGAGAAAAGGAATAAAGAGGCAACAAAGAAACTATAGGATATAGAGCAACAGGTCAGTGCAACAACCAACTTGTTTGATAAAGTAGCACAAATTTGGACAAAGATAGAAGAGGATAAGCAAGTACATCAGTGGGACAAGGAAGAAGAAAGGATAAGCATAGCTATCCAATATCTCAAATGGAGGCATAAGACAATTTCCATCATGGAGCGCATCAAAGGGGTGCAGTATATGAAAAAACTACATGAGGAACTCACCACTGCGCAAACATAGAAAAAGGAGCGTCCGACTCAAATGGAACCGTTTCAAGAGCGAGTAGTAGAATTCATTGCATAGGAAGAGGAATCCAAGACATATATGGCACAGACCCAGGCAGAGTGTGCAGGGTTGATCAATGACGAGATTGCAATCCAGACAATAGACACACTCAAGGAGAAGACCGCGCAGGCTCAAACACAAGCAGTGGAGCTCAAGGAGAAGTTCCAAGCGATCACTAGGAAGATGGATGAAGAGAACAAAGGTTAGGTGGCTCAAGACGAGCCACATGTCAGTTTTGGGGGCCTCTTGGAGGTAGACCAAAGAGGAAAGGTGATTTTGGGAAAGAAGGCATGCACGAGGGAAGTGAAAATTGGAAGGAAGAGAAACACATGTGCATGCATGGAATACCTAACGATGTTAGGGTTAGGGTTTTTGCAACACATTGTAATGGATGGCAAGCTAGAAACATATAAATATAGATACCTATGTCTCATAGAATGAGAGGGAAGAGACGATGTGAGGAAGCAGATGCGATGTGATATTTTGTTGTATGACCTAAGTTTGTACGCTATTGAGCTAGAGATGACTAAGGAGGTTAGATATTTAGGGTTAGATCATAGGATTAGGAGCCTGGTTCGATCTATTCCACCTCATAATAGATCTCAACCCAACTGAGAAGAGTTGTAAAGTGCACGGTGTTGTAGTTCAAAACTACTATAATAAAAGAGCTAAGAACTAGATCTTTGTGGACGTATCCCAAGGAGGGGTGAACCACGGTAAAACCTGTGTTATGTGATTGAATGCATGTGATTCTTTATTTCCCTCAGTAGTTGTTAATATGCTAAATGAATGAGTTTTTATATTTCCTGCATAATCATAAATGACAATGTATTTCATTAATAAGTTAAAGTAGAACTCTTAGCATACAATTCTCAGATCCCCCACTCAATCCTACACTGCAAACACATGAGTATTGCAACCACACATTAAAACTATCTCGGGTGAGACAACGCAGTGCACCCTGTGTGTTTTGTTTCCTTCTAGTTTACTAGGAGGGACGATAGTTTTAGAGGCTTTGCTGGAACCCTAAACAGACAGGAAGCCTGGGTCACTCAAGCTGAAGATACAAACTCAGATAGGATATATAAGTAACCAACACTCGCTTACGTCTCCGAGACTTTGTCTCAGTGGGTGAGGCTTTCTTATTTCAATTCAAATCTTTAAAAGTACATCACAACAGTGCCAAAAGGATTACAAATTGATCTGGTCTTGTTCTACTACATATATACAACCCAACAAAACTAACGACATTGAAATCAGATGAATGGAGCTCCCAGAAATGGCCCACAAAGGTGCTCTCCTCTATGGCTTCCCTGTATAAAAATGGATTTGGCTCAATAATTCTTCAGCATAAACCTGTTATGAACCTCCTCTATGGCTTCAAGAGCCTCTGGTTTTTATAGGCCCGAGGTTGGTAACAATCTCCCAACTTCCCCATAAGATCTGGCCTTAAAAAAGGCCGAAGATCCTCCAAAAATTACCAAAATCCCCTCAAACTGTTGAGAAAATAATTTTATATAGTTTAAAACCCATTTTTTGGCTTAATAAAAAGAGCAACCCCTTATCTTCCACACTCATGGTCATGTGGGAGCCTCCATGTGGCTAGGCGCTAGACTGGTTCGTTGCCCCCCTGGATTCTGGCTCCGATCCTGTGGCTATGGTGCATAGCATGGCCATATGTCCTGGCCTTAAGCACCCACATGCCCAAACTGTTATACACCTGGTTGTTTAGCATTGGTTTACGCCCTTGGTCAGCGGGCTAGCCCGACTGACCGGGGATAACCCCTTATTTGTGCCAACAATAATCATAGGCCGAGTCATATGGAAAATGGAGAGATAAGTGGGGGTTATCCCTTATCAACATCTGCCAACTGTTTAGTATGGGCTACGGTCATATCAATATGTGTTGCGACTAGGGCTGGGGGCTAGGCCCCAACCCTATTATCCTCCACCCGCACCCACACATCACCTTAAATACTTAAACATGACCATAGTTATCAAGGACTACTGAGGGTGGGCTGACTATCCCAGCCCTGCTAAACCGCTTTCCCAGACCAAAGGTCGCAGGTTCAAATCCCGTGCGCTCCAAAAAAAAATTTGCCAACGAAATAACCAATAAAGGGGTTCCATGTGGAAACCCAGGACTGGGCCACATGGCACGTTCACATTCATTAAAAAACCAGCCATGTGTTGAGACACTATTTTGCCACATCTGCGAGGTGTCTACTCTGTCAGATGCCATTGTAACTGCCACGTTTTCCACGCGTCGTATGGACATGACACGTGTCACCCTTACAATGGTGACATGTGTCACTCCCTTAATCATCCATCTGTACCTTCCCATTCAATGCTTTTCCATGTCAGCATGCCAACGTACCCTGCCACGTCATTTATATGACCGTACGACCTATACAGTCAGTTGCCACGTGGCATTGTACAGATTGTACAATCATCAAATTTTACCTATTTGAAAAAATGAACAGACCGTGATAACTTGAGCATACGACGTCTGTTTGAGCTCGTTCAAGTTGTGTTGGGTTCATATCAACGAGGCCTACACACATGTCTGTTTTGAATCCATTCTGAGCACTTTGATTTCTAGGCCTTCCTTGACCCAGAATGGATCCGAAGATCCAATTTTGGATCACACCTCCCCACTAAATACCTTTTGGTCCTCCAAAAGGTTACTGACCAGTCATCGAGTGCAGGATAGGCCACCCCACTTGTTCCCTGTCTTTAAACTTTGTTCTATACACCTGTCTCATCAAGATCAACTTTAAAACAATCATGATAACTGACAGCATATTGTTAGCCATTTGTACCCCGTCACATCTCACTGAAGCCACTATCATCCATGTTGACAAAATTACTAATGATAACATCAGAAATATGACTGCAAATGAGATAATATGTTTGTAGTATTTGCATGACATTATCTTATCTTGAAGCAAAGTGTGATTGATCTTCCATTCTACAATCATCTCATGTTCTTGCTTAAGATAAATTACTTGATTTGAAACAATTATAGGTGTGTTGCTTGCATGAGCCGCCTTTCTTAATTGTTTTATTTTTTTAAGAGATTTATTTTCTTTTAAATGATGAGTATGAACCACATATTCTTTGCCTTCTTTGATTAAGTGATATTGATTCTTTTCCCTGTAGAATATTGCTTTACGATCATACAAGTAAGGACTGCCTAAAACCATTCCACATTCATTGAGTGGAACCACACCACATGTTACCTCATCCACAAACTTAGATGAAATTGAAAACTTTAAGGTACATTGCTTTGTTATGTGCAATTGATGATTGTTGCTTATCCATTTAAGTGTGTAAGGCTTATGACACATCTGAGTGTTTAATCCCAATTGTTTAACCAATTTTTCTGAAATCAAGTTAGATTGAGATCCACTATCTATCAATGTGCCGACCTTAGTGTGCCTCATTATGACCCTTATGTGAAACAATTTACTTCTAGAATCATATCCATCACCAATTTTACCTTCCAAACCAACCAATGAAACTTTTGATTCATCACCTAAATCTGATCCCAAGTCTATTGGTCATGTTGTTCTTGCAACTATTTGCCTCTCTTTCATTTCTTTTAACCACTTTGGTCTCTTCTCAGGATGTAATTTCCAACAATGGTCCTCATCATGCCCCTCTTTCTTGCAATGCTTGCAAGAGGGATTCTCTTGCTTGCCTGCCACTAAATTTTCCTTCTTTCCATTCCACTTCCTTTTTTCCTCTTTCGTTGAAGACGATTCCCCTGATACACCAACCCATGTTTTCCCTGCTTCAACGTATGTTTCTTGAAAAAAAACCTCATCAAGATTAGTAGTTTGAAACATTAATACAATGTTTCGAATATGTGCAGGTAAACCTCCTATATACTTCATAAGAGTTTCTTGGGTATGTAAAGGAACATCCAACATCAATTCCATTTTACGAAATCCATCTGTGTATTCTTGCATTGTTTTTCCTTTTCTTAGTTTAAGATATTTCCATTCAATTAAAGATTTCTCTTTATAAACCAAAGGATATAATTTCTTTCTAAGTGCAAAAATAAAAATTTGTCATGATGGAAATACATTACCCACTTGTTGCATGCCATTTTGAAACTTTCTTTGCCACCAGATGAGTTTGGTGCTTGCAAGTCTAAGCAATGCCAACTTGATCTGAGTTGCCTCATCCTTGATTTGTTGCACACTGCAATAAACCTCCATCTGTTTGACCCAATTATTGAATCTCTCTAGATTGACCTCACCATCATACCTGGGTAATTCAAATTTCACATCAAGTTTTAGTAAAGGCATTTCTTTTTTATGTTTATGGACATGTTTTCCTGCAATGGAGTTAGAACTTGAACTTGAAGAATAAGAAGAAGAAGTTGATGGAGAAGAAGATGGTGAAGGAGGAATTTGAGGAGGATCCTCTCCTTCTTCACTTTTGACCTTTGAATATTCACCTAGACTCAGTCTCTTCCATTCCAAGTAATCCTCATACAAAACCTTCATCATCTCTGACATGGCGAAGAAAGTATTTTGAAACTCTTTCTCCTCATTAGAGAGTCCCTCTTCCGATGCCATCTTCTTACTGTGAGAAGTTCTCTTTCTCAATCCAATCAATGGATTATCTTCAACAAGATCGCCTTCACCACAATTTAGATTTTCCTTGGTAATCATGCAAACTCAAAAACAAACCATCAACTAGCTCTGATACCACTTGATCCGAAAAGATATTTTAAACGACAATGGTTGAGTTATTATGCATGAGTTATTTTACCATTTAGGAAACTAACGAAAGAGGAAGAATGAAAGAGGAAACATTGCAGGCATTAATCCATATACATATATGAACATAAGAATGAAGAACATCAAACCATAAAACACCAAAATGATAACGGAGTTCGACAATCTTGCCTATGTCTCTGGGCGTTTGTCTCAGTAGGTGAGGCTTTCTTATTTATCTTCAAAGATTTAAATGTACATCACAACAATGCCAAAAGGGTTAAAAACTGATCTAGTCTTGTTCTACCAGATCTCTAGAACCCAACAAAACTGACGACACTGAAATCGGATGAACGGAGCTCCCATAAATGGCCCACAAAGGTGCTTTCCTCAATGGCTTCCCTGCATAAAAATGGCTTTGGCTCAACAATTCTTCAACATAAACCCATTTTGAACCTCCTCTATGGCTTCAAGAGCCTCTATTTTTTATAGGCTTGAGGTTGGTAACAATCTCCCAACTTCCCCACAAGATCTGGCCTCAAAAAGGACCCAAGATCCTCAAAAAATGACCAAAATCCCCTCAAACTGCTAAGAAAATCATTAAAAAATCATTTTATATGGTTTAAAACCCATTTTTGGGCTTAATAAAAAGTGCATCACCTTATCTTTTGCGCTTCTGGTCATGTGAGATCCTCCATGTGGCCAGGCACTAGACTAGTTCATTGGCCCCCTGGATTCTGGCCCCGGTCCTGTGGCTATGGTGCTTAGCATGGCCATATGTCCTAGCCTTAAGCCCCCATGCGCACGAATTGTTATACACTTGGTCATTTAGCATTGGTTTATTCCCTTGGTTAGTGGTCTAGACCGACCGACCGGGGCTAACCCCTTATCCGCGCCAACAATAAGCATAGGTCGGGTCATATGGTAAATGGAGTGATAACCGAGGGCTATCCCTTATCAACATCCACGCCAACTATTTAGTCTGGGCTACGGTCATATCCATATGTGTTGCGACCGGGGCTGGGGACTAGGCCCCAACCCTATTCTCCTTCGCCCGCACCCACACATCACCTTAAATAATTAAATGCGACCATAGTTATCAAGGACTACTGAGGGTAGGATGTCTAGCCCAGCCCTACCAAACCACTTTCCCAGACTAGAGGTCGCGGGTTCAAATCCCATGCACTCCAAACAAGGTTTTGCCAATGAAATAACCAATAAAGAGGTGCCACGTGGCATACTAGGATTGGACCACGTGGTAGCTTCACATTCACTCAAAAACCAGCCATGTGTCGAGACACCATTTGTCCACATTTGCCACGGGTCTGCTCTATCACATGCCACTGTACCTGCCACATTTTCCATGTGTCGTACAAACGTGTCAGTGTCACCCTTCCAGTGGTGACATGTGTCACTCCCTGACTCGTCCACCTGTACCTGCCTAGTCAACGCCTATCTATGTCAGTATACCAACGTACCCTACCACGTTAGTTGTACGGATGCACAACTTATACATTCAACTGCCACGTGGCATCATATGGACTGTACAATCATCAAATTTTGTATGTTTGACGAAATTAACAGACCGCGATAACTTGAGCATACAACGTGTGTTTGAGCCCATTCAAGTTGTTTTGGGTTCGTATCGACGAGGCCTATGCACACGTTCGTTTTGAAACCATTCTAAGAACTTTTATTTTTAGGCCTTCCTAGACCTAGAATGGATCCCGAGATCCAATTCTAGATCATTTTCATAGTTGATAGCTATCAAATTGAAACAAAACAAAATTGAAAATATATACCTATTTTTGTCGCTTCAGATTTATCTCTACTTGCTTTAAAAGAAGCCCATATACTGCAAATACCCATCCTTGACTTCCTAGGAATATGAATATTGTTGAATTGTCTCTTGCATACTCTTATAAAATATGCATATGAAATAAAATTATGATTTCCTTCAACACTTTCAACATTTTCTTTGTATAACTTGTAGATTTCATTCCTTGAGAAATTATCTGGAATATGTATTGTCTCTCTATTTGGAACAGACTCTCCATGTTTGGAAAAGAGGTCTCGCATCGATGCCAATGCAGTGTTTGTTAATGGGCCAATCTCTCGTCCATGATGTACCTTTGAATAAAATGTAGGATATTTTTCAAATCTTGTTTGGATCCTTGATAGACGAAGATTACCAATCGAGTGGATTTTTTGTAAATCCTTTCTACAAAGTAAAATATTACCAATGCGATAATCATATCCTGTCTTCGTAGATATCATGCACCCCACTAAATATGAATTTTGCATGCTCTTATTCATTGACAAATAATTCTTTCGTTTCTGCAAGGCATACATGTAGTCTATACTTTTCAAACAATTCTTATGACAACAATCACTAGAAATCAAATCATCGATGTAAAATTATTTAGTGAGAATTTTTTTCCTAGACCTTGTATAACTAGAACGATTTGGATTGATATAAAAAGGTCTAGTCCTCGTCATGAACACACTATTTCTTTTCAATCTCTCCACTATTTGAACATCAAAACTAGGAGGAATATCATTCTCACTATAATCATACATAGAATTATGAGGAGACCTAACAAGAGATTGTTGATCACCTTGATTTGTTGCATCTGGATTATTTAGAACATGATCTCCATTCCTAGGTCCATCATCATCTTCACTGATAATCTCGTTGAGAAGATAAATATCAAGATCATCAACAAAAACACAATCACCTGCAAGAATGTGTCCACAATCGACATAATCATCTTCAGTACTTTTGAAATCTCCAATTGAGGGAAATTCTACATCATCCTCATTACTTCCCTCAAAATGTTGACTTGGAGGACAATCTTCAACATTCTCATTTGTACCTTGGAAATCATCACTTGGAGAAAACTCTTCATCATATTCATTGGAACCTTTAATTTCTTTGTCTAAAACAATACCTTCACCATCCATGTCAGTACCTTCAAAATCCTCACTTGGAGGAAACTTTTCATCATCCTCATTAGTCCCTTAAAAATACTCACTTGGAGGAAAATATTCACCATCCTCATCAGTCCCTTCAAAATCCTCACTTGGAGTAAAATATTCATGGTGCTCATTAGTCCCTTCAAAATCCTCACTTGGAGGAATATCTTCTTCCTCCTCATCTGTACGTTCAAAATCATCACTAGAAGAAAAATATCCATTATCCTTATTTATGCTTTGCAAATCCTCACTAGGAGGAAGATTTTCATTCTCCTCATTAGTATGTTCAAAATCTTCACTTGGAGGAAAACATTCATCATCCTCTTGTTGGCCCTTGACCAAGTTTTGAGGAACACTTGGTCATACTTGACCGTTTTCGGGACTTTGACATCTTTTCAAAGATGGAGAGCAACGCGAAGCAGAAATCACAGAAGCTAGACCCCTTTTTGGGTTTTTGGGGATAATGTAATGGGATTGGGATGTCGGCCCATGGGTTTACCCATGTTTAGGCCTATTTTGTATATATATATATATATAGATGTCTAGGCCATAGAGAGAAGAGGATTCATTTATGTGATGTAGGCTAAGTGCCAAGGGTTGAATATGTGTGATCAAGGCTTTGTGCATATTTGTGTAAAGCCGAGTGCAAGTCCCTATGAGAGATTGTAGAAGGATTTTTTTTGTAGTGCAAGGAAGAAGGATCTAGCGAGCTGCGCAGATCTTTTGTCCGATGCGAAGAGGAATTCGGATGGCTCTGTGTTGTAACTTGATTAACTGAAACTAATAAAGAAGAAGACTTTGTGGACGTAGCCCCAGGGCAGGGGTGAACCACGATAAATCTGTGTGTTGTGCTCTGTGCCTCAACCTGATGCGTTTGTCTCTTACCTTGCTATAACCTGATTAACAAAAACTAATAAAGAAAGTTTTGTAGGCTAGCCATTATGACCCTAGCAAGCAGTACAAGAAAAGTTGGGGATCATTGAAGAGAAAGAGAGGATTACTCTTCGTTACAGCTGCAGAAGACCACGACATCTTGCTAAATAATGCCCTGGGAGAAACTCTAGTTGCCTCTGTTGTAAGGCTATGGACAATGAAGTACTGGATTGCCCCAGAATGATTGCTAGAATTGAAAATATGAATATGGAGCAAGAAAACCCTGAAGGATATCAAGAGACTTAGATTATAGAAGAACCCCAAAAAGAATCAGAGATTATTTTGCTAAGAATAAAAGAAACCCTGGATGAACATAAAGATGATAGTTTGTCAGAGATCTTCAAAGAAAAGGAGAAAAACGAAGTAAGAATATAAGACTTTGACATTGACTGTGCTCTGGATGAGGGAACACAGATGAACATTATGATAGAAAATACTGGGGAAACCCTAGGAAGGTCTGTTATGGTTCCCTCACTACAAAAAATAGGGTTGTTTAAAGGAAAAATGGTAACCTTATGTGGTAGTATTACCCAGATAGCTATGAGTACCCATGGAGCTTCGACAGAGGAAGAATTCGAAGTTATTAAATTTATTGAGGACTATTCCCCATTTCCAACTTTGTTAGGCAAGATCTGGATTGAAAAAGACCAGATCCGAAGAAAATAATAAAAGGAAGCCCTAGAATAAAAGAAGCAAGAACTCATGGAATTTATGACTAGAAAGATCACCTACTTGAGGGAAGAACAAGAGAATAGATCTAAGATATTAAACAAAAGCGACTTGGATGTCGAAGCTATAAGAGAATTAGAGGAACAACATAAGACCAAAATACCTAATCCATATGATGAAGGTGTATTACCCTTGGATCTAAAGAAAGAATCTCAGCATCACAAGGTGACTATGTTGAGAGAACATAAGGATTAGAGTGGAAAAAGGATAACCGAGATGAATCTCACTGGGAAGAAGGCTAGGAAGCTAAGTAAGAAGAGGGCCAAGATTGAAAAGTTACAGAATATTCCAGAGAAAACTTCGTAGAAGGAAAAATCAAAGGAATTGAGCTTCGTCGGGATCCTAGAACAACGACATACAACACTTCGCTGTGGTGAAGCAATATAGCCATTGGACCGATATACCTGTTCGAATTCCGCCCTGCATGGATAGAAAATCATTAAAGGATCACCACCAAAATGTTGGACCATGCCATAATGGATCGATCAACGTTCATGAAAGCTCCATACCCATTGCATGCATATTGTCGACGAATTTCCTATTTAGCTTGCCGCATCGTGCCCGAAGAACACTTTTTCCAACTGAAAAATCGAAGCTCGCAGAACTAGCGATTGTCTATAGTGACCATTGCAAGAATATTGTTCATCCTAGTGCAACAATTTGAGATCATCGTGACCCTGATTATCTTTCCTGAGTGCGTATTTCCGACGAGCTCACCAAACTTGAGGAATCCATCACAAAGGTCCTCACTGATTTAATGACTGAGAGATTCATGTCAAAAGAATGTCCACCAGAGTCCAAGAATCATCAATGGGAGGAGTTCAAGCCTGCTCATCGACTGCTCGAGCAGGAACATCTCGAGCCGACACAGAACGAAGAACTAAGCATAAGGATGACATAGCCAACGTGAAGTTAGTGCCATCCATCCTACCAGCTTACATACCCCCTATGGGTGGTGATATTAACAGGGAAAGTGTCCCTAGAGACTTTGAATACACCCTAGTCACTGCATATCTACCGAAAGGAGTACACACCTACCACGCAGATTAAGACAAGGTAACAACGTTGAAGTTTTTTGACTTCAACCTGGGGGACCATAAAGCTTACAACATGCTCATCCCATATAAGTACTTGATGATAAATAAGGGCAAGAGTTAGAAGTTCATCCCTCAGTAATGGACGATGAACCTCGCGCAGACACCAGGAGGTGAATGCTTGTGTAAAATTGTTGCTAGCAAGTTACCACGAAGGATACCTGTGTTTAGATCGTCGCATAACTGTTGATCCGGTGCTGATCAATAGGATCACCAGGCTTAGCATGCAGGGCCCTGATCCCCATGATTACTATCCTGGAAAGACCGCAGACCATGCTCTTGCGCAAAAGATCAAAGAAGCCTATGGCGATGTTGAGAAAGGCACGAGAGGCTACAAGGTAGCTTCTATTGAAATTGGCGCAGTGCGCCTCGCATGCCAACTGATCGTACGAAAGTTGGTACGCAGGAATTGACCAAAACAAGTATCTAGCTTTGTAGTTGAGCTCGCAGGAAAGTGCACAGAGGGACTACATATGAACTAGGTGAAGTACCTGGTGAATCAACTGGAGATTGACTGCAGAGAAGCCTAGGATTAGGGGCATGGATTCCATTTTAGCTGGCTCCTAATACTGATCACTTTTGTTGCATGGGAGCTACCGGAAGGTGCAACCTTCTCGGACCTTGACCCCTTTGAGCCACTAGCCACGAAGTTCAGTACATTATGGTACTCAAATGACATGAGCAAGCAATGGAAATCGAATGTCATTTTCCACACGTACTATAACCAATTAAAAGCAACCATAAGGAGTGAACCACGCATAACCCTGAACACTTTACAGATATTCTGACCTCTAATAAAGTTCAGCGTGGACCACCACTTTATATACCTAACCCCACGTGTTGATGAGCACCAGGAACAACTTCAGTCCTATTATAAGCTAATAGAAGAAGACCTGGAAGAAATCACCAAGGAATGGTCGGCGGACCTCCTTGTTTCAGCAGAACCCACAGAAATGTCCGACATCGACAGCCCCAGAACTACACAGGATACACCTCGGCCGAGTAAGACAAAGAAAGACAAAATGAAGAAGAAGACTGAAGAAGGCCAGGATGTTGACAGCCTATCTGTAAGGACGACTTCCATTACACCAGATGAAGAAGGTGATACAGAAACTCAGAAATTCGAAGTACCACTGCCTAGGGACGAATAAGACTCATCGAAGAAAAGGAAGGTCTCACCTCTAAAATCTTCCTCCAGAAAGAAACCAAGAACCCCTGTAACCAAGATGCGAAATGCCCTCACGTTGGATGAATTTGATTTCATTGTTGCAGCGGTCAATGATGCTTCAAAGGAAATCATAGATAAGTAGGAGGTGAAGTAGGAACAAATGTATAACCAAATTGAGATTGCACTCCAAGGAGTACAACAAGCACTCCAGTCTAGCCAAGAAAACACTACTACACCTCTGCCAGAAGGAACAATAGAAGTGGGAGATGAATCAGTTCAGCTCCGCAAGATTGCTGATACAGTCGAAGTATACCTTCGACATGCTCAGGAAGGAAAATCCCAGGGCACCCAGGCCCTCAAGAAAGCATAGGAGGAAATTATTGAACAACACCAAGCCGCGCAACAAGAGAATAATGCTCTCGAAGAAAAAATTGAAGAAGACAAAGCGAAGATCCAAAAAGAGAAAGAGCAGCTTCCCGCAAAGTAGATAGGAATTGAAGAAGCAGTCAATACAGAATTTCGCTCTGTGACCGGCTTAGATCAGAAGGCCAAAGAGCCCATAGAGCGCCAAGTGATGAAGCTGGCTGAAGTTATTTAACACGTTTAACAAAGGGTCATGGAATTAGAGCTTCATACCATACCACAGTCTCCGCAAGAAGTGCACGACCAGCGAGAATTGAATGCTCAGAGCGCAGTTGAGAGGATTAAAACACTTGCTACAGAATGTAAACAACTAAGTAGCAGAAGCGCGTAGATATATGAACAACTATCTGAAGACACAGAGCTGAAGAAACTGGAGTCCCAACTCTAGGAAGCCAAGCAACATGCAGATACAGTCCAGGCCTAGCTTAAGCTCATGTCACCGATCGAGAGGATGAAGAGATCCCAGGAACAATGCACTTCCCAACAACTCGTTCTTACCATGTAGAATAGAGTGATGGAAGTCACCCAGAAACTCCATCCGAGCCAAGAGGTGACCTACCTACTGTTTGAAGAAATTGAAGGCCAAGAAACACTACTAGAATAAGTAGTTGTTACAATCGAGAAACAAATGGAAGTACCTATCATAGAAGTGATTGTTCAGGAATTCACTGAGCAAGAAGCAGTAGCACAGAGACAAGTTGAAGCAGCTCGAGCCAAGCTTGATACATTTGAAGCAAACTTACCCAGACCTGAGTGACTCGGGATGAGTTATAGGTGAGTGTTGGGGGCCTGTTGGCCCTTGACCAAGTTTTAAGGAACACTTGGTCATATTTGACCATTTTTGGGACTTCGACAGCTTGTCAAAGATGAAGCGCAACGTGAAGAGAAAATCACAGAAGCTAGACCCCTTTTTGGGTTTTTGGGGATAATGTAACGGGATTGGGATGTCGGCCCATGGGCTTACCCATGTTTAGGCCTATTTTGTATATATATATATATATATATATATATATATATATATAGATGTCTAGGCCATATAGAGGAGAGGATTCATCTATGTGATGTAGGCTAAGTGCCAAGGGTTGATTCCGTGTGATCAAGGCTTTGTGCATCTTTGTGTAAGGCTTGTAGAGCCAAGTGCAAGTCCCTGTGAGAGATTGTAGAAGGCTTTGTGTTGTAGTGCAAGGAAGAAGGAGCTAGCGAGCTGCACAGATATTATGTCCTATGCGAAGGGGAATTCCGATGGCTCTATGTTGTAACCTGATTAGGTGAAACTAATAAAGAAGAAGACTTTATGGACGTAGCCCCAGGGTGGGGGTGAACCACGATAAATCTATGTGTTGTGCTCTGTGCCTCGACCTGATGCATTTGTCTCTTACTTTGCTAAGTGATTGATGTGGTTAGATAGATCTATTTATGCTTTGTGATTCTAAGATATGAATGAATATTAGTTCTGGTATGTAAGATGATTAGTGCTTAATCTGATCTTGTTGTGGCTAAGTGTTGAATTATCTTAGATCTAAGTACATACTGCGATGCTCTGTGCCATCTGCGAAGTATCATGAGGGTTGAATAATGATGAATAACCTATGCTAGATGATTTATAAGTGCTATAATCACAGACCTGAGTCCTGGAACCACCCCTGCCTCTACCTTGGGTGAGACTTCATTTGCTTCGCAGGTGTTGCCGAAAGGGCCGGTAGCTAGGGTTTTATTGGTGCGCTATTGTAGCGTTGAACCCTGGGTCTGACCTTGTGCAAACACCTCTCTACTACCTTGATAATCCTCACTCGGAGGGAAATTATCATTATCCTCATTAGTACCTACAAAATCCTCACTTGGAGGAAACTATTCATATTTCTCTTTACTCCCTTGAAAATTCTCACTTGGAGGAAAATATTCATCATCTTCTTTACTTCCTTGAAAATCCTCACTTGGAGGAAACTCTTCATCATCCCCATCGGTACCTTCAAAATCCTCACTTGGAGGAAAATATTCATCATCATTAGTAGTACCTTGTAAATCCTCACTTGGAGCAAAATCTTCATCATCCTTTTCACCATATTCCTCCCCTTCATCATTGGTTCCTTCGAAGTCTTCAGAATTAGGACTTTCTCGATCAATATGCTCAATATCATTGCTTGCACTATGATCAAAGTTCTCACTAGGTGAAACATATGACTCCTGATTTACATCAGAAGTATTCCCACCACATTTGTCAGTATCAGAAGAGGAGGCATGTGAACAAGATGTTGATGCTCCATAAATAAAATCCTCTCTATCTGATGAAGCCATCACTTCTCACTACAAAGATAGAATGGTGCAAATTCCCACTCTCCCACTGACATTCTTATAGCTTGTGGAGTGAATATTTCCCTCTCAAAATTTTCCTCCAATTTTTTGCCAAAACGTTTTCCCCAAAATTTTCTCTCCAAATATTTCCCAAAATGTTTTCCCTCCAAATTTTCCCAAAAAATGCCCCCCCCCAAATTTTCCCCAACATTTTTTCCCTAAAGATTCCTCTTTAATATTTTGCTTTCAATATTAATCATCATCAATTAATTAGTTACATTATGTTTTATCTTTTTTAATTTATCCCACATTGATTAAACGTAGAGATGATTTATATACATAATCTCCTTCTATTTAATTTATCCCATATGCACTAAACTAACTAACAAGTGATATAGTAATTGGTATATATACACACTCTTGTTTTTGTTTTTTACATCGCATCAACTATTGAGCAACGTTTGTTGAATATTTTTGAGCAATCAGACAAGAATATTGTGGAGCAAGGGCATTGGAGCAATCATGCAAGAATATTGTGGAGCAAGGGCATTCAACAATATTGTGGAGCAAGGGAATTCAAATATTGTGGAGCAAAGGCATTGGAGAAATCAGGAAAGAATATTGTCGAGCAAGGGCATTCAACAAGGAGAGACTACGCATTTTAAAGGTCAATTTTTTTAAAATTTAATATGTTATAGGAAAAAAAACAGATTAATCTTTTTATCTATGCAAAAGATAGAAAACCTTAAATTTAATGTGATTTTTTATATTTTTTTGGAAATAGATAATGATTTTTCATTTTTTTATATATTTTGAAAGAATTTTTAGCAAAAAATATGACATTTTAAATCTAAAAAATGACGAAACCCTCCAAAATTTACTATACTTCAAACCTATTTTTTTTTAAACATTAAATAATTATCGTTTTACTGCCTTTAAAAGCTTTTTGTAGGATTTTTATTAAATTTTAAGTGTTTTTTTATTTTCGTTCAATAAGACAATGCAGGGCATCTCCCTCGACACCTTGAGGCGAAGTCCATTTTTTCTTAAATTTTATAAAATATATTTAATTTTGTTTTAATGATAATTTTTTGGGCCAACCAGGGGAGGGCGATGTTGGACATCGCCTGCGCGACCAAGTCCCATGTGATGTATGTAAGTTTTTATTTAAATTAAGAATATTGTGGAGAAAGGGCATTCAACAATATTGTGTAGCAAGGGTATTCAAATATTGTGGAGCAAGGGCACTCGAGCAATCAAACAAGAATATTGTGGAGCAATGGAATTCAACAATATTGTTGAGCAAGGGCATTCAACAAGGAGATACTATGCATTTTAAAGGTCAAGTTTTTTAAAATTTTATATGTTATAGGTACAAAAACAAATTAAGCTTTTTATCTATGCAAAACATAGAAAACCTTAAATTTAATGTGATTTTTTATATTTTTTTTGGAAATAGATCATGATTTTTCTTTTTCTTTTTTTATATATTTTGAAAGAAATTTTAGCAAAATTTATCACATTTTAAATCTAAAAAATGACAAAACCCTCCAAAATTGACTATACTTCAAACCTATTTTTTTTTTAAACATTAAATAATTAGCGTTTTATTTCCTTTAAAAGATTTTTTTTAGGCCTTTTATTAAATTTTAAGTGTTTTTTTATTTTCATTCACTAGGACAATGCAGGGCATCTCCCCCGACACCTTGAGACCAAGTCCATTTTTGTTTTAAATTTTATAAAATATATTTAATTTAGTTTTAATGATAATGTTTTGGGCCAGCCAAGGGAGGGTGATGTCGGGCATCACCCGCGCGACCAAGTCCCATGTGATGTACGTAATATTTTATTTAAATTAATTAATGACTTGTAACTTCTTGTTGCAACCATTTAGGGGATTCTTAACCATTCTTCGAGGCTTCCAACTTCATGAGGGAATAACTCCTCAACCGTGAGGAACCATGTGACGTACCACCTACCGTTGGAAATGACATGACAAGTACTATCCATCTATTAGTGGGTTACATGCATTTAGACTATCTTTCATGTCCTTATTCCTTGAACAACTTTGGGCTTCATGACCACACCTCTGGGATTCTTGTAGACTTCTTGAAAACGTCTTCCTGTGAGGGCCATGCTTAAAGCTATGCCATAATGGGACCACTTTGGAGACTTCTCCAAATCCACCCATCACTTATGTTGACATCAATGACAAACATGTCTATTGACATTTATGACAACCAACTATCCTACAATATCAATGGCAACCAACTATCCAACAATCTCTCCCTTTGGCATTGTTGGAAACACTCATACTCCACTTGTGACCAATGCTCCTGATATTTATATCCTCATCTTTATCTCCCCTTTTGACATTAATGGAAAAGGGTATATCCATTTGAGGCTACTCCCCTAGTCTTCATGCTTCTAATCTTTCTCTTTTGATCTTCTCTTTCTCCCCTTTGACATCATGGGAAAAAGGGTAACTCCCCCTATCGGTATATCTCCCCTTGTCTTCATGCTTTTGATATTTCTTTCTTGATATCTTTCTCTGGCGATTTCTCTCCCCTTGACTTCTTTGCAAGATATCATGTAGATCAATATGAGACTTCCTGCATATTCTTTCTTTCCTCTCTTCTAGTGCTTCTTGTGCATTGGTGTTTCCTCTTGTAATTCAATGACATATATAAAAAACATTCAAAGTTACTTGACTTCAAATCTTAATGTCTTGTCAATTTCACATCAATGACCATTAATTCCTCTGACGATAATTTTTATACTGACATTTTCTCTTCCCCTGTCTTGTTTTTCCTTTCACTGCTTGCCTTCCCGTGACTAACTGATTCCATCTATTAATATGATTTCATCCACTATTATGCATCTATTCTTGCTCATGTCTTGTGTACCTACCAAGTGTCTCATGAATTCATCTATGTCCATATGTCATAAAATTTTCCATGATTTTTTTACTCAACTGCATACAATGTTGACCCATCTGTTGCAACCGATCACAACATAGTCCTTGTTGCTCAATTTTTCTACTCAGAATGGAACAATCTATATTGAATATATTCATGCCTGAATACATACGTGGAATGCTCTATACAATCATGAAACTTTGTCTAAGAAGTGTGCCAATGATATACTTCATAACTGTCAGTTGATACCTGCATGGGAATGTGTTCCAAAAGATGCTCTTTAAACAATCAAATTGTCACAAGACATTATGCACTTCTTCCATTAAACCACTCTAAAACCGTCTTCCCAAAATATGCAAACACTTCAGGATGCTAAAAATATAGTTCTCTAACCTTTATATCTGCTACTTAGACTCCCCCTGTTCAATATTCATATTTATTGGGAGTCTCCAAGCCGGATGGCTCCTAAAGATTGAGGAATCCACCCTAAAGAGGAGTAATATTCTTCTTCTATCATATGAATTCTGGCATCTTTCTCTTCATCATCTTCTTGAATTCTTACATCTTCATATTTGCTTATAGTTTCTGCATGATCTCATACTATTATAAATCTTGAGAGTATGATTTATAGGACATGTTCTTCATTTACTTGTTCTTTATTCACCTGTTGTTTATTCACTTGTTCTTTCTTTCTTTTCCAAACCTTGTTGCATTTGATATCAATGTTTTATTTCATGTAAGTATCCATCATGCTTCCACAACCATGAGCTACATGTCCATATTTGTGGAATTTGTAACATTCCACATTATGTGGGGCTACATAAACATTTCTTATTGAACCATTTCTTCCATAATCTATGCAATGTACAACTTTATGTCTAACGTTATTATAGGTAGAACAATGACCATAAAACAATATTTGATACCTTGGAGTGAATGATATCCTTTGTGATGTAGTCCTTATAAATCCATGCCATGGCTGATCACAAACTTCTCTTTTGTCGTTTCCTTCACAATGGTTGAAGATTCTTTGATACATGAAAGTGGGGGGTATTATTTTATATCAATATCTTCAGTAATCTTATTTTTGAGTCTTCTTCATTTATGGAATGTTCTCCTTTGATGGCTCACATTCTTCCTTTTTAATAGATTCTTTGATGATTTTTGCATAACTCTTAGTATTCTCTTCATTCTTTCATTCTAACAACCTGTAACATTTCTCTTCAACTTTCTTCATTGATGGTGTGGAGCTTTCTCTCTCTTCAATGTACTAGTTGAGATTGACAACCTTAACTCTCAATGTGAAAACTTCTTCTTCAATATTTTCACAATCTTATTCTTTATTCATCATCTAGATATTCATGACTTATTTCTTTCTCTTTTCTTCTTCAAGTTGGGTCTTCAAGGAGACAACTTCTTCTTCAAGTCTTCTTTCTTGTTGACTGAATTCTACTTCAAGATTATTTAAGTCCTCGGATCTTTCCTTAAGATAACTTATCAAAATTTCTTCTACGTTCTCTACTTCCTTTCTTTGTGATACTACTTCGGCTTCCAAACATTGTTTCTCTTTCAACTGATCCTTGAGAGTTTCTTCAATCCTTCTGGCTTCTTCTACTTGGACTTTTAGGTTTTTAATCATCTGTTGGACTTCTTCAAAGTTGTGATTTTGAGACCCCTCTTTTAGCTCAATCAATTCTCTCTTTAGTGACTTGTTCTTCCTTCTTTCTTTCGTTAGTTCATCTAAAGTGTTGATTAATTATGCCTCAAGATTTACTATGCCTTCTTCACAATATTCCTCTTTTGAATCTGTTGGACATGAAGAGCATCTTTCTTCTCATTCTTCTTTAGCATATTCTTTATTCTTATTAGCATGCTTTGGCTTTGCGATAGAATGGGATTCCTTAAAGTATAGATTATGTATCTTATCCAAAATTTATTTGGTTGATGAACATTGTCCCACTTTGTCTTTTACTGGATCCAGTAATCCTTCCAAGATGAAATACATTGTTATTTTGTTGTCTCTCTTCAATTCCTTCTTGGCTGCAATGTTTAGTTTCTTTGAACTGGTGTATCATGTAACAACTAAGTACCAAACATCATAGCCTTGTGTTCCTAAAAATGGTTTCATCCTATTTCTCCACATCTCATACCTCTGAACATTCTGACCATCAAACTGTGGTACTCCAATCTTAGCGTACTCCATGATCTTCCTTCCAGTGGTTAAATTGTTTTTCTTGAAGGACCTTCTCTGATACCAATTGTTGGAATACTGAGAGGTGGGGGTTGAATAAGTATGAGAACTTTTTACCACTTTCAATAACAATATATAAACTTCAACTTTATCATCAGTATAGAAATTATGATTACATTCAATATATCATGAGCATATAACCATAAGCAGCACCATTCAAAAATATCACATCATAAAAACAATACACCAAAATTTACGTGGAAACCCAAATGGGAGAAAACCACGAAAAGGTTTATTATATATATATCAATATTACAATCATAGAAAGAAAAAACTTCCCAATTCTCCATCACCAAATGTAAAGAGGCTCTTACCCCCTATTTACAGGCTCCAACCTGAAGGAAGCTAACAACTCCCTAAATTCTCCAGCTACAACTTGAAGGAGGCTATGACCCCCTAGTTTACAGGCTCCAACTTGAAGGAATATCCAACTCCCTATGTTCTTTGGCTCCAACCATAAGGAGGCTACGAACCATTGATTTATAGGCTCCAACCTGAAGGAAGCTCCAACTCCCTATATTCTCCAACACCAACCGAAAGGAGGATACAACCCCCTTTCCTTTCCCTATCCTACCGCCCTGAAATATAAGTGTAGACTCAAAATGTCACTACCATTAATCAAAATTCATCTGCCACTGTCACCAATACAACAACATGTCATTGTCACTTCCACTATCACATCAACCTATAACTAACATTGTCTTGGTCACCATCACTGTCACTATCACTAACACTGACAATGATATACCATCATCAACCAACTATAACCGGATCCACTGACATGGATACCAAAACCATCACCATACTTTGTACATCAACCATGTACCATAACATATACCATACCATGTACTAGAACCTATACCATACCATGCATCAACCATGCATCGAAACCCGTACCATACCATGTGCCTCAACCATATATCATATCACTCATGATATGTCTCATTCATGTCATACACCATGTACCATATGATATCATCAATGACGTGTATCAACCAAGTACCAACATCACCATGTATCATATTATCATCAAGATATGTGTCTCCACTTGTTATCTCCTCAAATAAATTGGTGGAAAATTTTCTTTTGAGGTGATAGGTTGAGGTCCAAAATTTATTTCTAAATTTTTGTAGGTAGGTTAGAGAGTCTATTTTATGTAAATAAGCTCAGAAAGAACTTTTGATTTGGTTTGGTCAAGCAAAAGATAGAATCTCAGGTTTCGGTGGTTTAGGCGAGCCAAAAATGCGTTCATTAACCATCGAAAGCATTTGTTCCCGGTAGTTAAGAGGGAAAAGCAAAAGTGCGGTTAACTACTGAAAAGATTTCAATGGGAAAAATGAAAAGCTCGTGCTTTCGCACGAGCCAGTTGTCAATTGGCGCAATGATGGAAACATAACCGCCGAAATCTCATGAAGGTGGTAAGGTATGCGCGTTCTGGTTATATCTATCCGAAGATTGAGATCCTGTTGTCCTTTCAACTGCATTTGTCTTTTCAAAATTAAGACTCGGTGATGATACAAGAATTCATGCGTGTTTCCTGACTAACATAAATGATTAGTCACGTAGCCTCTCGCCATTTCCAGTCACGAGTACACAATCCATTATGACCTCGTTAAATCTTTGATTTAATCTCCATTCATTTTGAATTCGGGAGTTATTGAGACAGTTTTGAGCCCGTGATTTTAACAAACAAATGCATATCCAGAGATCATAATCCCGTTTCTCATGGTGATCGTCGAGCACAGTAAGAGTCCAGAAAATCACTTTCAAGCCAATTGTCATACCAATCAAGCCAGGTCGAGTCATCAGGTAAGTTCAAAACCCTTAACTGTTTCAGTTTAAATGAATATCCCACCGAAACTCGAAATTTTCGGCATGTTCTCAGTTAGTTTGTTGCCTAAACTCGGTTAGTGTTTGAGCTTTGTGATCCGAATTCTGTGTCACCCTGTCCCGTATGCTTTTCTGTTAGTCATACTCTCCATCATCCTAAATCATAGAGTCTTTGTCTCCCTGGCACGAAGCTTTCCCTTAATCACAGGTACAGTCAGCATTTACTAATGCCGAAAGCAGGGCCAGTTTTAAGGGCCGAATTGGATGGATTTTTGTACCTTGAGGTGCACCCTGAGGTGGCCGAGTTCTTCAAGCAGACAAGAGTATATACCTATTATGAAAAACTAGAAGATTTTCATCAACAGGTGTTCGAGACTTTTGCTAGCTCGTATGATGGAAGAACAACAACAGTGGGAAAGGAGAAGTTTGTGGTTGATGAGGCAACCATAGCTGAGTTCATAGGTCTTCTCAGAACAGGTGATTGTTGGTTTAAATCAATGGTACCTTCAAACATTGAGTTTAGGTCCTACCTACAACCTCTACATAAAGATCTTACATGGAAAAAAGAAATACCAATGTCTTATCTAGAACCTAAATGGAAATCTCTCCTGAAGGATATATTTGTCTATATCACCTGTGAAGGTAGATACAATAGAGTCATGTTCTACCACTTCAAGCTTTTAAATCATTCCACAGGGAGATATCCCATCAATTTATCATTTTACTTGCACAAAGACCTCACGGAAATGTCTAAACAGGTCAAGGCCAAGACCACTAAGGTGGAAAGAAGATTGTCTCATCAAGGACTCATTACTCTCATTGTCAAGGAGTCATTGAAGAAAAGGCAGATAGAGTGGAACTATTTCCTCTTCTAGAATGAATTCCAGACTGATTGGCAATAGCAGGAGAAGGGTAAAAAGGTTGCCACTAAGAAGACTGTTACTCCTAAAACCAGTCATAGAAAATGGAAGGGTATCTCACCACCAAGAGATCTGATAGAATCATCCTCTATTAAAAAGAAAAGAATCAAAAGAAAGTTACAGTTTGAGGGTGAGCAGTCCAAGGACCCTGCTATAGGAAGTAACCCTTTAAACCTACCCTATAGTGATTCAGAGCCAGAACAAGAGTTAGCAGAGACATGGGTAATGTACAGGCTGGACAAGTTGCAAATGATTGTTCCAAATTACCTTCACCAACTCCTCCAGAAGCATACAATCCACCAGTGGCAAAAGCCTCTTCAAGTAAACCTAAAGCATCTAGGGCATGGAAAATCAATAAACTCCTGCAACAAGTCTATGAAATGAAAGTCTTGGAAAGAGTTATTAAAAAGGCTAATACAGACTTGACTGAAAGAAATGCAAAGCTTTTCAAAATAAACCAAACCCTCAAAGAAAAGCATGAAAAGATCAAAGACAGGAACATGGTATTGATAAGGGAGAACATGAAGCTGTACAAACAACTTAGAATTCTGAGGTTGAAATTAAAAGAGTCTCAATCCCCAGCACATGAGAAAACCAGTTTGGAGACTCTAGCTAACTTAGCTACAACCATGGTAGATACACCAGAGCCTTCCACACAACCAGTTGAAGTTCGCAGATCTGCACGAACAAGGGCTGCATCATCCAAAAAACCTTGAACATTCAGCAAAGAATCAAGGTAATCATTTTTGCAAATTTTGAAGTTTTCTCAAAGCTGAAGTTTCGGTGGTTTAGGCAAATAGGAAGACTGTTCATTAACCACCGAAAACAAAGATTTCGGTAGTTAATCCACTAGGGAGCCTTCTAGGTTAACCACCGAAAGCCTGTCATTGCTATAATGACCGAATTTTTGCACAGATCGAAGTTTTTTGAGTTGGAATGGTTTGAAACCTATTTGAATGGACATTTGATGAATTTTAAAGTCATATCCAATAGCTATTTTTGATGGATAATGGAAAGAAGAGGTGTTTCAAACGTTTTTGGTACCTTTGACAAAGGTAGAAAAACAAGATTCTTACTCACATCAACAAATTCGAATTTGTATCTCTTGGAAGAGTCATCACTCAGCCTTGGAAGGCTATTCTGCACTACACCATTACTCTACAAGAGATGAAGACCATGAAATATGGGATTGACCTCATTTTTGGGGATCATTCCATATCTTTTGCAAACTAAATTTTGACTTTCTATCTTTAGCATATTTGATCCATGCTTTCAGGATCTCAAAACTGCATTGTAAAGCTATAAAGCTAAAGGTAGAATAGGAACTAAAGGTTCGACTTTGGAGACTTTTTTCATATTATGTACTCAAACTTCTCATTTTCATATTATGTACTCAAACTTCTCATTTTCATATTAAGTAATACAAGCTTCTTTTGCCATAACTTGTTCAGATTTCATCTTCTTATCTATTCTGTACTTGCACCTGGATATTATATTCATGTTGTGATGCTTGTTTATGCCCAATGAATGTCATCTTATCATTGCATTCATAAGTTAAACTTTACAAGTATTCTGGTGATTATTGTAATTGGCCATTCATATATGCTTTATATGTGATTCTGCTGATATAATAGTTATTTCTCCATACATCCCTTTATTTATAAACTCTCTGAACATTTGTGGTTGAAAGCCTTGTCCATCTAAATGTGTTCATGCATGTTTTGAGTGAGAAATGATTTAGTCCTCTGACTTGATCCAAAACCACACTTATTATTGAGAAAATAGTTACCAAAAGATTAAGTTACCAGGCATCTCTGACTTACAGCCTGGGAGAGTTTCCTGGAGTGATAACAAATTGGCGTCGTTGCCGGGGAGAGGAGATCGAAGCTCAAATTCCTTGGGAGATGACATAGATCCAACTTTGATGATAGGCAAAGCCTGGACATCATTTGGGTTGTAACTATCTATCTGGTGACTCCATTGAAACGAAGTGGCTCCAAAAAGAGCTCACACCAAGGCGAACCAAGAAGGCCCACTGACAACACCAGTTCTTGAACCTGAGAAGATCATCAGTAAGGGAAAATCTTTACAAAGACAGGGTTCTGGATCTGCAAAGACATCAAATTTAGATATTCAAACCGACACTTCTTCTTTCATATCTAAAAGGCCTCTAGTTGAATCCCCTGCTGTTGAAACTCATAGTTCTCAGGAAATTGAAAGTTTATCTAAAATATTGAAGGTAGAGGAACCTTCACTTTCCTCTAATGTTACTGACTCTGTTCTTGAACATGATATTTCATCCAATCTTAAAGAGATAATTACAGGGTCCTCTTAGCAAAAAGAAACCTCTTCTTCATCTTCTTTGAATTCCTCACCCACCAAACCTACAAAAGGTGTTTTCTACACTCATACTAATCTGCCTGTTCTTGAAGATATTTTACATGATCTGCCCTCTAAGGGAGAAGAAAGTTTATCCTTGTTGCTTGGTCAGTTTTATAATGCCTCTTATTTTTCACCTATTTCTGAAAATTCTTCTCAAAGTGAAGTGAGACAACCATTTTATTTTAACTCAGACATCCCATCTCAACCTTCATCTCCTGCAAATTCTTCTTCTGTATCAACCCCCAAGATTGCCATGGCTGCCCCTTTAACCAAGATGGAATAGATTTTGGCAAATATGTATGCTCCACTTGTCTTGCCCAATCCCTTATCTACTATGCCAACTGGATATTATCAGAAATATATGCCAAAGTTTACCAGAGCGGGGGATTATACTGCTGAAGAACATATTGAAGCTTTTTATGCTTATGCTGAAAATATTAACATTTCAGAAGAAGATGTGTGGACCAGCGTTTTTGTTCAGAGTTTGGATGGCCAAGCCCGGAAATGGTTTAAAGAGCTACTGGCAAATTCAGTCACAGGTATTGAACAATTAGATGAGGTATTCTTAAAACACTGGGGAGAAAGAAGAGATCTGCTATATTACATTTCTGAGTTTGGAAACTTAAGGAGAGAAGATGGATTGTCGGTCTCAGACTTCATCAAAAGGTTTAATAGAATGTTTGGCAAGATCCCTGCAGAGATCAAACCAAGTGATGCGTCGACAAAGATACATTCTCTGCTGCCTTCGATCCAGATTTTTGCCTAATCCTTAGAGAAAGAAGATCAGCCACACTTGTTTTAATGCAAGATGCTTCCCTCAAGGTTGAATCAAACATTATGGCATCTCAGAAGCTCAAAGGAAAGGTCAAGAGAAACAATTCTAATGTTGAGCCCTCTTCTTCTTCTAATAGTAAAATGGAAAAGATGGCAAAGATGTTGGACAACTTGACATCTGAAATGTCAAAATTGAAGATCCAGAATCAACAACCAGCAAGGACAAAAGAGCCAAATGCTTTTGTCCCGAGAAATCCAAATGATTTCCCTTACAGAAGGAATAATCAACAAGTCTAGATCCTTCAGAGAGACAAGAATGCAGTTGATGATTAGAGAATCAGACCCCCTTTTCAAAATAAAATGTTAGAAGAAGAACAACAACCATCCCATGATGAAGTTGAAGAAGCAGATGAAATAAATTGTTTTGGTGATGAAAATGATTCCTCCTTTTTGACACAAGTAGATTATGAAGAAGCCCTGATGGACCAACAAATTCATGAGGCAAGTATCGAAGAATCTATCTACCCAACGGATGATCAGAAAGGTTATAATTTAAGATCCAAAAATGTTGTCCCTAAACCATTGCTCACTGCTCCTGTGAAGAATAAAGAATATGTTGCTCCTGTGTAGAATAAAGAAGTTGCTGCCAAGTAGCCTACTACTCCGGTAAAATAGACCTCCTCTCCTGGAAAACAACAACAAAAGAAAACACAGCCCCTAGCCAAGGAGCAAGTCATTCTCAAAGCTCCTTCCAATGAGGTAAAAGCTTCTGATAAATCATCTTTCTATTTTAATTTTGAATCATAAATTCAGAAAGTAAAGATACCTATGCCATTAACCGAACTCATGAAGAATGATATCTTTAAGTCTTCCATCCTGAAGTCCCTTGAACCAAATACCTCTTCATCTGTTGACTTTGTAAACCTACAAGATGACAATCCAACAGTAACTATAGGGCCTATGATAGAAGACCAAGATGATTCTTGTCCACCATTCTATATATCCCTAAATGTCCATGATAAGATCCTCCATAACTTCTTGCTTGATTCAGGAGCGTCACATAATCTTATGCCCAAAGCAGTGATGGATGAGCTTGGGCTTGAAGTCACCAAACCATATCATGATCTATTCTCTTTTGACTCTAGGAAATCAAGATGCCTTGGTCTCATAAAAGGCCTTGTTATAAACCTTGCCCAATTGTCAATGAGAAGCATGGTAATGGATGTGGTGGTTGCTGATATCCCACCCAAGTTCGGACTCCTCTTGTCTCGTCCATGGAGCAAAAGGTTAGGAGGTACCTTGAAGATGGATCTTTTGTATGCTACGATTCCGGTGTTTGGAGGAGAGCTAAAAGGACTTTACAGAGAGAATCAACTTGCCTACATCATTAGCGATGCAAAAAATTATGTAAATCATCCTATTTATGCCGTGGATACAGATTTTGGCTCGTGAATTCTTCAAATAGATGATTATCAATCAACTCCTATGCAGCTTGTGAAGCCCACTGAACAACAAACTGATGATAAGAAAATTTCAGTTGGGACCATGTATTTTGATGGGGCCAGTACCAAAGATTCAACAGGTGCAGGGGTAGTTTTGATTTCTGCTTCAAAGGAGACTATACATTTGTCTTTTAAGCTCGATTTCAGAACTACTAACAACATAGCAGAGTATGAGGCCTTGTTGTTGGGATTAAATTCAGCTAAGGAGATGGGGATAAAAGGTTTAAAGATGTTCGAAGATGTGGATCTCATCATACAACAAGTAAACAATACCTTCCAAGCAAAGCATGTCAGATTGAAAGCCTACAGGGATGAGGTATGGAAAGTAAGAGATTCTTTTTCCATTTTTTAGATTTCTTATATACCCAGGGATATGAATCATCTTGCTGATTCCCTTGCTGTTTTAGCCAGCATGTTTATTCCTCCCATGCCCCCCAGGCTCAGTTATGAAATCCAAGTCAAATATAGACCATCTTTGCCCGACAATATTAAATACTAGAAATTTTTTGAGGATGATGATGAACTTAATAGATTTCTTCAAGTGGTAGATGAGTTTTCTAATATGCACGTTGAAAAGCAGAATCTAAATGTAGAGGAATCCTAGAAGCCTAAGCTAAAACAAAAATTGGGTCAGCATGATATTGTTCAGCTACCTAACAATTATATACCTCGAGGTTTGGTACCTCTCGAAAAGATTTTTGATCACAATGATGTCCCCTACAAGCCAGACAAAAAGGAGAAAGATCCTATTGTTCATGAGCACAACATAGGGGGAGAAAGCAAGATTAAATTCATAAATCTGTCCTCTGAATTGACTGTTGATCAGAAGTCCGAATATTGCAGTGTTTTGAAAGAATTTTGTGATGTTTTTGCTTGGAAATATAGTGATATGAAGACTTATGACCTTGATATCATTCAACCCAAGATCCCTCTTGAGAAAGACACCATCCCTTTCAAACAAAATCTCAGACCTATCATTCCTCTTCTTTTTCCTGTGATTGAAAGAGAAATCAAGAAGCTTCTTGATGCTAAGATCATAATCCCTTTGAGATACTCCAAATGGATTGCAAATCTAGTAATAATGAGAAAGAAAAATGGTGAGGTCATGTTATGTGTGGAATTTAGAAACCTAAACAAATGCTCTAAGATAGACAACTATCCCCTACCTAAAATGGAACATTTGCTGCAAAGGATTTCAGGGGCTACTGTCATGTCTTTCCTAAATGGTTTTTCCGGCTATAACCCGATTTTTGTCCATCCTGATGACCAAGAGAAGACTACATTTACTACTCCTTGGGGTACCTTTATGTACGCCAAAATTCCATTTGGATTAATGAATGTCGGGGCCACGTTTTAAAGGGCCATGGACATAGTTTTCGTGGGTGAGAAGGACAAGTTTGTCCTCATATAACTTGATGACATCACAATTTATTCCAGAAGTCATGAGGAACATCTAAAGCATTTAAAAAGAGTGTTTTTGAAATGCAGGCAGTTCGGAATCTCATTGAATCCCAAAAAGTCCCATTTTTCTCTCAGGAAAGGTAAGCTCTTAGGCCACATTGTCTCAGCAGAAGGTGTAAATATTGATCCAGCTCAGGTGGAAGCAATTCAGAGGTTGTCCTTGCCAAGGTCAAAAAAGGATATCCAATCGCTTCTCGGTAAGATTAATTTTGTTGGAAGATTTGTGCCAAATTTTGCCGAGTTAGTAAAAAATATAACATGTATGTTGAAAAAGGGGTTTGAGATAAAATGGATAGACAATGCAAGGAATTCATTTCAGGATATCAAATAGGCTATCATGGAATCCCCGACTCTGATCAGTCCGGATTATAGCAAGATTTTTTACATTTTTTCCTTTGCTTCTTATGACACAGTGGCAGCACTCCTACTACAGAAAGATGATGACAATATGGATCACCCGGTTGCTTTCTTCAGCAAAACACTCAGAGATGTTGAACTAAGGTATGATCATATTGAAAAACAAGCCTATGCTCTCATAAAATCTTTAAAGGCTTTCAGAATTTATATCCTCCACTCAAAAGTCATTGCATATGTTCCTTCACCCTCCGTGAAAGATGTTTTGACTCAGCCTGATATTGGTGGAAAGAGAGCTAAATGGATTGAAAATTTGATTGAGTTCAACATTGAAGTAAAGACCACCAAATTGGTAAAAGGACAGGTCCTTGCTAAGCTTTTAACAGAGGAAAATCATGAGTTGATGGACATAAATTTCATAAGAGAAAATTCAGTTAATTTGCAGATGGAGCTGGCAGCAGATGGACAACATAGAAATCAACAAGTGGCGGATCACTTGTCTTCTTGTGAATGGTACTCAGGTATTATACATTTTTTGCAAAAGCTAGAAGTTCCTCCTGAACTCAGTATGACTCAAGCCCAATCCCTTAAGCTCAGAGCCATCAAATTCTGCATTTACAATAATCTGTTATATTGGAAAGACCCTGCTGGTTTGCTACTCAGATGTTTAAAAAAAAAAGAGTCAGTGGAAGTTACACATAAGTTTCATTCAAGTGTTTGTGGAGGTCATCATTACTGGAAGACCAATGTTCATAAAATTCTAAGGGCTGGATACTATTGGCCTTTCCTTTTCTCAGATGTGTGTGCCTTTGTCAAAGCTTGTGACAAATGTCAAAGATTTACAGGAAAACAACAGCTAAAATCTTTGCCCCTGAGACCTATAGTAGTGAATGGCCCTTTTGAGCAATGGGGTTTAGATTTTATAGGTGAGATAAATCCTTCGTATAGTGGTCAACATAAGTGGATCTTAGTAGCCACAGATTATTTTACAAAATGGATAGAGGTAATTCCCACCCGGAATGCCACTCACCAGGTTGTCATGAAGTTTCTTTATGAAAATATCTTGAGCAGATTTGACTGTCCCAAAAGGCTGGTAACAGATAATGCAACAACGTTCAAAGCAGAGGCATTGGTAGACATGTGTGAATCAATGGGCATCCAGTTGGTACATTCAACCCCCTACTACCCTCAAGGTAATGGCCTGGTCGAATCATCCAATAAGAGCTTAATCAAAGTCATCAGAAAAATGTTAGAGGAAAACAAAAAGAATTGGGATTCTAAAATGAAATTTTCTCTATGGGTAGACAAAGTAACTATCAAAAAATCCATAGGAACCTCTCCATTCAAATTGGTCTATGGGACTGATGCCATTTTTCTTGTTTAGTTAATTTTACCAGTGGCTAGATTCTTTCAGGAAGAGCAAATCGAGTAAAATGATATGGTAAGAAGAATGCTTGATTTGGTGGAACTGCAGAAGGCCCGCAAACAATTAGTGGATAGATCAGAGGCTCATCAAAAGAAGATCAAAGATACTTTTGACAGAAAGGAAAAGGTGGATAATTTTTAGGTTGGTGACTGGGTTCTAAAATGGGATGCTCTTAGACAGGATAAAGGCAAGCACAACAAGTTCAATTCTTTGTGGACAGGTCCTTTCATGATAACCCAAGTACAGAATAACAACACATTCATTCTGCAGAATCTGGGAGGTGAAGAAATGTTCGGTGGTCCAGTAAATGGGCGATTTTTGAAACTCTATCTTGTCTAAGGCTGTGAAGCCTCGACACTGTAATTTTAGTTTTAGTCTTTATTTTTACAGAATAACTCCATGCCCAATGGAAACACTAGCATATAGTTTTTAGTTTTCTTTTCAGGAAAGGCATTGGTTCTGTGGTTCCTGAAACCTCACAGGGAGGTGTTCATCCCCAATAGGAGCCAGTGTTATCTCCTCAAATAAATTGGTGGAAAATTTTCTTTTGAGGTGATAGGTTGAGGTCCAAAATTTATTTCTAAATTTTTGTAGGTAGGTTAGAGAGTCTATTTTCTGTAAATAAGCTCAGAAAGAACTTTTGATTTGGTTTTGTCAAGAAAAAGATAGAATCTCAGGTTTCGGTGGTTTAGGCGAGCCCGAAATGCACTCATTAACCACCAAAAGCTTTTGTTCCTAGTAGTTAAGAGGGAAAAGCAAAAGTGCGGTTAACTACCGAAAAGATTTCAAAAAATCAACAGTGATTGTTGGTTTAAATCAATGGTACCTTCAAAAATTGAGTTTAGGTCCTACCTACAGCCTCTACACAAAGATATTACATGGAAAAAAGAAATACCAATGTCTTATCTGGAACCTAAATGGAAATCTCTCCTGAAGGCTATCTTTGTCTATATCACCTGTGAAGGTAGATACAACAGAGTCATGTTCTACCACTTCAAGCTTTTAAATAATTTCACAGGGAGATCTCCAATCAATTTACCATTTTACTTGCACAAAGCCCTCACGAAAATGTCTAAACAGGTCAAGGCCAAGCCCACTAAGGTGGTAAGCAGATTGTCTCATCAAGGAATCATTACTCTCATTGTCAAGGAGTCATTGAAGAAAAGGAAGATAGAGTGGAACTATTTCCTCTTCTAGAATGAATTCCAGACTGATTGGCAACAGCAGGAGAAGGGTAAAAAGGCTGCCACTAAGAAGACTGTTACTCCTAAAAGAATTCATAGAAAACGGAAGGGTATCTCACCACCAAGAGATCCGATAGAATCATCCTCTGTTAAAAAGAAAAGAATCAAAAGAAAGTTATAGTTTGAGGGTGAGCAGTCCAAGGACCCTGCTATAGGAAGTAACCCTTTAAACCTACCCTATAGTGATTCAGAGCCAGAACAAGAGTTAGCAGAGACACAAGGTAATGTACAGGTTGGACAAGTTGCAGATGATTGTTCAAACTTACCTTCACCAACTCCTCCAGAAGCATACAGTCCACCAGTGGAAAAAGCCTCTTCAAGTAAGCCTAAAGCATCTAGGGCACGAAAAATCAATAAACTCCTGCAATAAGTCTATGAAATATAATTCTTGGAAAGAGTTATTAAAAAGGCTAATACAGACTTGACTGAAAGAAATGCAGAGATTTTCAAAATAAACCAAACCCTCAAAGAAAAGCATGACATGATCAAAGACAGGAACAAGGTATTGATAAGGGAGAACATGAAGCTGTACAGACAGCTCAGAATTCTGAGGTTGAAGTTAAAAGAGTCTCAATCGCCAGCACAGGAGAAAACCGGTTAGGAGACTCTATCTAACTTAGCTACAACCATGGTAGATACACCAAAGCCTTCCACATAGCCAATTGAAGTTCGCAGATCTGCACGAACAAGGGTTGCATCATCCAAAAAACCTTGAACATTCAGCAAAGAATCAAGGTAATCATTTTTGCAAATTTTGAAGTTTTCTCAAAGTTGAAGTTTCGGTGGTTTAGGAAAACAGGACGACTATTCATTAACCACCGAAAACAGATCTTTCGGTAGTTAATCCACTCAAGAGCCTTCTAGGTTAACCACTGAAATCCTGTCACTGCCAGAATGACCAAATTTTTGCACAGATCAAAGTTTTTTAAGTTGGAATGGTTTGAAACCTCTTCAAATGGACATTTGATGAATTGTCAAGTCAGATCCAATAGATATTTTTGATGGATAATGGAAGGAAGAGGTGTTTCAAACGTTTTTGGTACCTTTGACAAAGGCAGAAAATCAGGATGCTTACTCACATCAACAAATTTGAATTTGTATCTCTTGGAAGAGTCATCACTCAGCCTTGGAAGGCTATTCTGCACTACACCATTACTCTACAAGAGATGAAGACCATGAAATCTGGGATTGACCTCATTTTTTTTTATCATTCCATATCTTTTGCAAACTAAATTTTGACTTTCTATCTTTAGCATATTTGATCCATGCTTTTAGGATCTCAAAACTGCATTGTAAATATATAAAGCTAAATGTAGAATAGGAACTAAAGGTTCAACTTTGGAGACTTTTTTCATATTATGTACTCAAACTTCTCATTTTCATATTAAGTAATACAATCTTCTTTTGCCATAACTTGTTCAGATTTCATCTTCTTATCTATTATGTACTTGCACCTGGATATTATATGCATGTTGTCATGCTTGTTTATGCCCGATAACTGTCATCTTATCATTGCATTCATAAGTTAAACTTTGCAAGGATTCTGATGATTATTGTAATTGGCCATTCATATATGCTTTATATGTGATTCTTCTGATATACTAGTTATTTCTCCATACATCCCTTTATTTATAAACTCTCTGAACATTTGTGGTTGAAAGCCTTGTCCATCTAAATGTGTTCATGCATGTTTTGAGTGAGAAATGATTCAGTCCTTCGACTTGATCCAAACCCACATGTATTATTGAGAAAATAGTTACCAAAAGATTAAGTTACCAGACATCTCTGACTTACAGCCTAGGAGAGTTTCCTGGAGTGATAACACCACTATGTACCAAAACATCATCAAATGCATGTACCTCAAACATGTACCATAACCTTATCAAGAAGTTCCTCAATCATGTGATACCATCACCATGATATATACCATATAGTAATTGATGTGCCAAATATACCTCAAGCATGCACCATATCCTCTATGAATCATATGCTTCAAGTATATACCATCCAAAATCATACACCAAGTGTATACCTTAAATATATGCCAATATCACAAAGATGTGCCTCTAACAATGAACCATAACATCCATAAACCAAGTACCAAGGATATATCTCAAGCATGTATCAATATCATCAAGACATGAACCTAAATCATATGGAACCATGTACCAAGAGGCCTCCAAGACATGCCTTAATCATGTGCCAAACTATTCATGCATCAAATACATAAAGACGTACCTTTTCTCATGATGAAACCTAATGCATACCATATCAGACCCTATGACAACCCTACTGTGTCATCATGACTTGCTACAACTTAGGCCAAGCATCCCTTTTCAAAACCTTTTCACAAATCCACGACTTGATCCACTGCAACCCATGGATGTTTGCCCCTTTCTCCATGGCAACCTGTAGATGTTCGCTCCTTGCTCCACTATGACCCACATATAACCCCAAAACGTTAGTTTGTATACTTTTATCTTCACTTCCCTTCACTACCTCATACTTCCCTACCTCATACTTCACTACCTCAGATATGCCACACAAATATTTACCAAAAGATCACTTGCAATATAGATAATCATTGAACTTTTGTGTGTAAGAATGAGAGGCTTCTTGAAGTATATTTATAATTGTCCATGTGAATTATTTCCTTAACTTTAGAGTCAACCTGTACTTTCATGTTATACTTGTTTTTCCCTTTAATTAAAGACTTGTAACATCTTGTTGCAACCATTTAAGGGCTTCTTAACCATTCCTCAGGGCTTCCAACTTCATGAGGGCATAAGTCTTCAATCGTGAGGAACCACGTGACTTGCCACCTACCATTGGAAATGATACGACAAGGACTATCCATCTATTAGTGTATTACCTTCATTTACAACTTCCTTATTCCTCAAACAACTTTAGGCTTCATGACCACACCTCTGGGTTTCTTGTAGACTTCTTCAAATCATATTCTTGTGAGGGCCATTATTAAAGCTACACCATAAGGGGACCACTTTGGAGACTTATTCAAATACACCCATCACTTTTGTTGACATGAATGAAAACCATGTTTGTTGACATCAGTAACAACCAATTTTCCAACAACATCAATGACAACCAATTGTCCAACATATGCCACTACTTAATCTTTGTTGTCCATCTTCTTAACACGATCGCAAAGGTTTCTTGATGTGGGCCACACCGGAATTAAGTCACGGAGCCAATTTGTCCAATCTATTGAGGACATGTATATCAGACTTAATCAAATGAAAAACCAAGGGAAAATTTAGAGAGGCGATGCCCGAAAGGATATGGGTCGTCAATCCTGTTTTTCGGATCAATCTTGATCATCCACACCAACAAAATGTAACCATATAAATTGGCTCGGTTTAGACTAATGGTTGTGCAAATGATTTGTTCTCCTGCAAACATAAATTTGATCTAGAATTATGATTCTCTAAAAGTTGTGATCAAAGCTTAATTATTCACACACAAAACAACTCACAAAGGCATAAAACAAAATCAGATAATTTCTCATTCATTAGATTTGAAAAGGAACAGATAGATACAACAATATAGCTATGTTCCTTTCGGTCTCTTGCACCTTTATATCCCACACTCTCACACAATCTCTCTCTATCTAAACCTTGGCTATTACAAAAAAAAATCAATATATCTTGAGCCCTCAGATCGCTCACAACCCAACAAAAATCTTGATTTATCTAAACAAAATCTCAATATGGAAACTATTCCTAAACTCTAGAAACAACTCGACACCTAGAAAACAAACTCAACGAAATGTCTTCTAGAGACATTTCATAATTATTACAAATATAATAAAATAAATTAGGGAACCAACTCCCTTGGTAAATGTTTGTGACCATTGGGCTCAATCTTGAAATTTACTTCCAAATTCTCATGCATCACTTTGTTAAAAAATTCACTTGCATGATCAATTTGTTCACTCCAAATTGTCCTCTTTAGTTGTTTTCAAAAATATTTTGAAAAATATAATTATAGTATAATCATATCTCAAATGTCCCCTTTTGACATTTTTATAACATACAATTTTCTCCATGCTATGCGTTTACACTCTGTCGACATTTTTGTGGTATGACAAATATTGTTTAACACAACAACATGAGAAGAAGCACCTAAGGAAAAGAGAATGAAACATGAACATTCGAGTTGAAAGGAAAGAGGTAGAGATTGTGAAACATGAATTCAAATATCTTATTTTGTCATTTGTTAGCTAATTTCTATTTTCTTCCCATGTGTAGGAACAAAACAACAACTTCCACCCCAATCATTATTAAAGAGTTGACTAGTTGCAAAGTTGGACACGTTTTTTATGACAATATTGTTGCTACATACACAACAATACTTGACAAATCACATAAGTCAACTGATCTTTTGAGAGCATATCTAACAGATGCCAAAGGTGAGATGACAATAACTTTGAATGTCTATAAGAGTGTCATTAAACAAGACCAAGAAAAACTTATACCATGCAAAGGCTTTCATATTACAAATTTCAAAATTGCACCCAAAACTAGTTATGATCATGGAGAAGTTGAATGTATATTTCTAGTAGATCAAGAGACTAACATAAAAAACAACACCTATTTTTCAGCAATACAACTTCATACCAAATACTTCAATCAAAAGACTTTCAAAAGAAACAAAATAATATGCACTTGAAACAATAGGTGTAATTGTCACAGTTGCAAAAAAAACTAGGGACACAATATACCTTGGAAATCAAGGATGGAAATTCAGAAAACAAAAAGGCAATCACAAGTGTGTCTCCATACAAACGCTTATAGATTACAAAAAAATTATTTCCCTTGCATCTATTTGCATCTATTTTCTATAGCAAAAAGAAAATTGATATATGCCTTGTTGAAAGTGCAACTACAATTATTTCCAACATTCACAGCAAAACTCACTTTCATTGAGGAGCATATTTTAAAGAAAGAATTTCCCATCTTGTTATTCATAAATATTGTCAAACGAAAAGAGTCAAATTCTAACATACTACACACATTCCAATCAACATAAATTGGACCATTAACAACAAAGAAGCCTTATGAATATTTGAGACTATTGCTCAAGTGGACAAACCATGTGAAATTTTTGAACCATATAAAAAATGTTATGGTGTATTTACTTTTTATTAAAAAGTATTCACTAACACTTATGTTCACAACTACCAAATAGGTTCAAGGCACATTGACAGTATAAAACATATATTTGAATCCTTTCCATCCTATATGTTCAGTATGTAATTTAGGAGTAGAATATTTTGGATCAATACACGGAACAATATTGCATTGTCCCAAATGTCAAGCTGAAACCTCGTTCAACTATTCACATCGGTTAAAATGCAGAAGAATCAACACATGAGATACAAAAGTATCATTTTCTTTTACACATGATACCTTAAGAACCTTTTTACCAAATTTAACAGTAATGTCATATGAAGATTATCTGGAAAAATAAAATCTATTGTTATCTACATGCTGCGTGACTTTAGTGATCATGGAAAATTTATACTAAATCAGGACAATACAATAGTTGAAATAGAAAAAATTCAACAAAATGACATTTACCTTGTTTAATTTTTTCAAAAAAAATTTAATTAAAAAAAGGTATGTTTTAAAAAACAATGTTTTTTTGATATTCTTGACAGTTGCAATTTCCCATTTCATTCCATGTGTTCTAACATTCTTCCTTGTAAATTGCAGGGCTTTTAAATTCCACGTATGGATGCAAAGTCCCTGACAAGCCTATATGCAACTAGATTTTACACTGAAACACATATATTTTTTGAGTGCAATTGTCTAGTCTGATTTTTTTCATAGTTTTGTTCATCTCTTCTGATGCAGGAGCATAGGCTCAGGGAAAATGAGTTCATTCATGACTTGATCAAGGTCAAGAAAATCAGAGAAGACCTAGAGTCTCACATAAATGTAATTTCTTTATTTTCATTTAAGAATTGAAAAAATGGATAAGGATTCTAGATCCTTTCCACTTGTAAAAGATGAGTTAGGGTTTGTTAATGGTTAGTGAGTCACTGATGACTCGTAGGGGTCAGTTGAGTTTGTTAAGGACT
>ML788609.1:176222-221069 GCA_009831015.1 Picea engelmannii
GAGTCAAACTGCCAATTTTAGTGACAGATAATTAAATTTAACCCTGTCAAAGAATGATGAAGACCATACACAAGGAAGATTCCAGTACAGTAAATGGCGGAATGTGAAGATCTGCTTAGTATGGGCAGGTGGTGCCTGCATTATCTTCATTTTGACAATTTTACATATAGAACACACTTATGTGCAAGCTTCTCCTAATTTCATTTTCTTGATGTAACTAAAATTGAACTACAACATTGTTTCACCTGAAACTAATAGGATCTTTCACACTCAAATATAAGAATTCAAAGTGCTTGACAACCTTTTTTTATCAATAGTTATACTGTGTGATGAATTTAGTTCTATGAATTTGAATCATTAGATGGCATCTGTCTGTATTGGTTTACTGCACTATGTTTTGTCTATGCATACTTTTTTTCCTTGGATACTTGCACCATATCTTTTAATATATATGCATTCATCGTCGCACTTTGTCTCTAAATAACAAAAAAATGTGTTTCGCATAACAAATGTGAATAATATTCAACTGGTTGATGTCAAGTTGTACTTTTCTCATTTGTAGAAATTAATTACCATGGTGGTTTGTCTTTTTTCATTCTTCTTATGTGGCTTGTCTATTTCTTTAAGTAATATGTCTATTTTCTATTTTCCCTTTCTCATACTTAAAAATTGACATCTAGCTTGTTTATTAGTGTTTTAAGTGTTTTCTTATTTTTGTTTCATGCAACAGGTTTTCTTCAACTTGCACATAAAAACATGCATTTCTGCTTCAACAAATTGATTGAAAAAATGAGAAACTTCATGCAAGATACAATGTACACTATATTATAAAGTTACCCAGGAATACTCTATAAGAGTTGGAATAGACTTTAAGCTTCTACCTATTTCAACTATTATGCTACAACATTCTCAAGAGGTGGGCATAAGCAACTTTGTTGCATTTTTCCACTTGTTTAAAATATTGTGATATTGAATTTGTACTATCCCAAAAAAAACTCTATAAAAAAAAATAGATTGTATTACACAAAATAAAGAATAGTCATATAAGTATATTAGACAAAAGGTATGTTCACTATCTTTGTCCTTATACTATTATAATCAAGTAAAGGAAATAACAACCCTAATGCTAAATTGTATGACATAAGGAAAGTGTGTACAATATCAATATCTAAGATTGAATCTTGAGTTAATAGATGATAATATTAAATTATTGCCAAGTCAAAAAAAATCATGGTGCAGATAATCATGTTAAATTCCAGATATGTCAATAAATAATCATGGTGCTTGTAGTACACCAATAAAATGTGTAGAATATCCAAGTACATGGCTCTTTCTTCATAACATGATTAGACATTTTTTAAAGAAAGTAATTACTTTTATTTTGTAATTATTTCAAGGTTTTTATTTAGCTTGGTAGATATGTGTAAAGAATATTTATGTAGAAAACTTTTTTTTATCTATAATGTGATTGGATTAAAGTAGGAAGAGCACCAAGAGAGGGTAGTGAATAAGAAATTTTATGTATAAAAGAAAATATTTTTATCATTTGTGGTTGGAGATTTAATTCAAGTTTTTATTTAGCTTATTACAATACAATAAAAACACCTTGTAGTTGAGGTTTTTAGTGTTATAAGATTTGGAAAAAATTTCAAAAAAGCCTCCGTTACAACCTCCGTTATTCAAAGCAGAGGTTTTAGCGTATGTTCCATATAACTAAAAAAAATTGGGTGGGCAAAGGTTTTTTTTTTTCTTTTTTTTCTAGTTCTTGTATTGGAAAAATGCACTGATGCATTCTTAAGTGACATGCACCGGTGTACACACAAAATAAAAACGCACCGGTGATCTTAAAACTATTATGCATCGGTTCCATATTTTACATTATATGAAGCATCAATGCTTTTCATGTTAATGTATGCACTGCTTTTTATTTTTTTTGTATGCAACAACAATGCTCATATAAATATTATGCATTGGGTCGTTATTTTTGTTTTATGGCACACAAGTGCTCGTTTATTTAGTATGCACGAGTTCTTGTGTTACCAAGTGCATCGAAGGGTAGTGAAATTTCAAATATTTGAGATGAGATGTCGGTTCCATTGTTTATTACTAAGAATCGATGCATATATTATATTTAAAAGAATAATGTATATATTGTATGCAAATAATTGGTGTGCATTGTAATCATGTGCACCGTAATATTTTGAAAAAATAAATATAATCAATTGTACATTATGTTGTTTAAAGTAACAATGTGTTTTCACAATTTTTAGCACTGGTCCTATGACTCATGAAAATGCATCGCTATCTGTTTTATGGAACACACCATTTAGTTAGTTCAAAATAATATAGTGCACTCATATGTATATATTTTAGTTAATTGTTTCTTGCAAATTTTCAATTAATCATTTCAAAATCAAATATTTTTTATAATAGTATTTTTTTTGTATTTTTGTTATTGTTTTTTAGATAATGATTGCATTAATGCGTTATCCAACGAATTAAACCTCTATTATTTGTAACAATGTAAATCATCCATATATTAATTAATTATAAATGTGACATTTTACAACATTCGGTAATGCAATAAAATAAGAATCCATTTTATTATATATGAATAAGAAACCCATCATCATACAAAATGGGACAATGTAAATGTCCACAATATTCAAAGTGCAATCAATATGTAATTGTTACATTTATTGGTAACATATCCTCATGCAATTGGGACATTATGTCGAGTAAATTAAACAAAATCCTTTATTTTCATAGACAAATATTCCAAAACATACAACTTGTAGTAACATTCAACTATATTTGAATTTCATACATGTCTCATTTCTTCATTACTTGTAGGAAATATTGTACTTTGGTTATTTAAACTAATGTTTTCTTGATCAACTTGTTTTTATGCTTTTCCTATTCATATTTTCCCCCATAGTTGTAATTATGATTAAGACTTCATATGGTTATGATTATGAAGTTTGTAATCATGTTTTGATTAATGAAAAAAACTAGACAACTGACTAAGCAGGGAAAGCCTTGAGAGTACTAGCCATGATATCACATGTGGAATTGATGAGGTGGACAAGTGAGGCGAAGATTAGATGTTTTTGTAACATCCCTCTCTGCTGAGCATACTATTATTGGCTTATTATTTTAGGACACTTTCTTGCAAGTGATCCAGGTATGGAACACTGTGATTTCATTCAGATTATGAGTTATATATGATGATGTTGAGGTGTTATAGCCGCTTGATTTTATTGATATATGTGTGTGTGTGTGTGTGTGTGTGTGTGTGTGTGTGTGTGTGTGTTTACATGTGTTGTTGACAAGTCGTCTTGAGTGTGCAGGACACATGACACATTATGGATGCCGATGGCATAAAAGGGATTCCTTGGACTCCATATTGAGTCAGGGAGTGGATTGTATTGTTTGAGTATTTCATTATTATGCACATATGATGTATGATGGATTTTAGTATGATTTATATATATGGATTTTTGACATTGTTTTTGTCATTGGATGCAGGCTTGACGATGCTTGCTAATTAGACTCACATAAGGAGTAAATGGGCCTTGTACAAAAAACTAGATATTGAGGGAGAGTGGTGGAAGAATCTCTGTCACAACCTACTAGCACTCTCATCGTGGCTAGAACTGTAGGTTAACGATTACCTAGTTGGGTGGTCCACGATGTCATGAGGGCAGACTGAGACAATCTCTCACGTAGATTTCTAAGGGGTGTGCAATAAGGCAAAATCCTTATTCCTTAGAAGCCCTTAGTCTCTCACATGGTCAATCAAATGGAGTTTTGACTCCAATGGGTTGGACAAAGTTCCAAACCAGGTCAACGCGAGTGGCACCCTTGGAGCACGAAGATGCGTCTTGAAGGGCACATCGCACAATTAAAACCCGAGTCAATAAACATAGGTGGCCTAGAAAAAATTGGGATGATTAGACCTTGTTGGATTAAAATATTTAATTAAACAATAGACTATTAATTATTAAAGCCCACTGGAAGTCCAATTTGAAGTCTAAAATTAAATAAAGGGACTAATTGAACTGTGACATGAGTAAATATTGGAAGGAAATCAAATGTTAGGAAATAGTAAGTAAGGACCTAAAGATTTGAAAAAATGCACATGTTTGCATGAAATTATTTAAAAATGAATCTTTATTTAGAAATGAATAACAACTTGAGAGAATGGGTTTTGCATAAAATAAAATTTGATACAAACAAACCTAGCCTAACAAAAAAGACTCCTAATCCAACTCTAACTAAAACCTGGTTAGGAGGCACCCTTAATTAAGGGTATTGGGGAACTAAGAGACACAAGAGGAGATTTAGGAACACATGGGAAAATGTGATGAAAAGTGGCTTTTAAATAAAAATAAAATAGAATTTACTTGTGTAACCTCAGGAGAATGTGACACATGTAGTGGGTGAATAATCCTTTAAATGAATTATAAAAATTTAATGAATTATGCATGAGGGACAAACGCCTGTGAGGGGGAATTCTATAAATATATTAATGCAGAAGGGAAGGACATCGAACTTTTAGGAGGCAATGTTATGTTGTCGAATTTTGGATCCTGTGAGAGTTGGGACTCCAGGAGGGTGAAAAGAGTGGAATCTCTTCCTTGCGGGGCAAGCCTGGAAGCTATTGTGTTATGGTTTTTGTGTGCTTCACCCCTTTTTTTCTTGGGGGGGATAAGGGGGAAGAAGAGTACCCCTATCGTTGGATGGGAGGTACCGGTGAAGTCTCTGTGATTAGAAAGCGAAGGAAAAGAAGGAACGCAAGGTATGTAAGGACATATTCAACACACAGGTTTCATTGATTTCTCATATTTATAAGCTAAATTTATTTATATTACAAGAGTATCAGTACAGTAGATTGATAGAGTCATTGTAGAATTATTGGAAGGTCTAAATTTCAAGTGTTACATTTGCTGGCAAACGAATAATAGATAAAGTGTTATATTTTAAATCTTCACTGTAAATTTCGGACGTTTTCATAACTCTGTATATCGGTGTGATCCTCCTTGTTTAGTGTAAATTTTATATTTCATATAGCTTATGTTTAAGTCTATATTTTCATCCTTACCTGAAATATGTTTGATCATAGTTTTAAGTGGGATTATGTTAGGAAATTATCAATGTATTGTTCACTGGTAATTTTAGGTTTAGTTTTGATTTGTATCGTAAGTCCTTGTTGAATTTTAGTTAAAATCCAAATCAATTCTATTGATGGGTTCATTGTCGAGAGGTGTACTGGATCTGAAATTTTACCATAAATTTCTATTTAAGTTTACGATATTTAATTTCCGTCAAATGGTGGATTATCAATGGTTTTTTTAACCCAAATATATTGTGTTCCTCTGATATAAATATTTTGTTAACCCAAGTTATTAGTAACGAGGAGTCATTTTGGTATAGTATCTTAAATTCAAACTTCAGGATCTCGGGATGTCTGGGTGAAGGTCTCTGAACATATAAATTTTAATTACTTCTTTCCTGGGCATTAGCCCTTCTTCCTAAACCAAGTTATGCATGTGACCAAGAGCCAGAACCTAGTTCTAGTCAAAAGGGCACTATTCGGGGCTCCGGAACTACAACGCTCCAGAGGTTCCTTAAACTCAAAACTCATTTTTCGTGAAGTGTTAACTGACCAAATCCGGTCATAAGAGGAGTTGATCGGAAGTTGTAGGTTACCTTTCCATACCACCCTCCTTCGCTAACTCTTAATATCTTTATTTAACGGATGGAGAAGTTTCTCCTCACATGAGTTTCTAAGGTGTATATCCACTAAGGAACTCTCACCTTCAGGGTTTTTCTGGCTTCACATCGTGAGTTTGTTCCACCTGAATCATTGAACTGTTGAAGGGATCAAATATCTGACGGATTACACTTTACTTAGATCGAAGATTGTCATCAACTCTGAAATTCAGAACTCCGGGAGTTCATCACCTTTTTCAAACAACCACTCCTTTCCTCTGGAGTGTCAAACTGTCGAAACCTCTGAAGGACTAAGACTTGAATATATACGGTCCTTGTTTGTTCGCTACATCTATAGATCTCCTTTACTCTAGAATTTTAGAACTTCAGGGTCTTTGTAATCCTTAACAGTTACCTCTTAACCTTGTCGAAGGGCCGAATTCTCAATGACTAAGGGATCGAAAGTTCCAACACCCTGCTCATATCTACAGCCTTAATAAACTCCGGGGCTCTGATCTTCAGGAGGTTGAGTTGTTGAAACTCTCATTCCATCTGAATTCCTGAAGACCGAACCCACATATCTAATGGTCCTGGATTTTCCGACAACACCAATCAGGATTAACTTCGGAACTTCGGGAGTTTGGAACCCTTCGCACCTTCACAACCTTCAACCACCACCTCACAAATGGAAAATTTTTGAATACTTAGATCTACAGACACGTGTACCCACCGTTGGATGGTAAGGTTTTACTCCAAAATTCGGGACTTCGGGAGTTCCTTAACCTTTAGACATGACCTTTCCCTGTGACCATATCTTAACACAAAGCATTAAACATTGTCCTTTTCATCTAGCCTGAAGGGAATCTAGCCTCCCTTCATATGATCGAGATCTATGACCTCGGATCAACTCCTTGAGTGCTAATTAACGGTCTTATTTGACGGTCATGATTAAATCGATCGTGAATATTGATGGCTAGGAAGGATTGCAGAGTCTCTACTAAAACGATGTTTAAACCCTTTCCCGATTTCCGCATTAGAAACTGCTCGTTGATAGTGGGATCGATGCCAATCATTGATCTATTTGTAGGTGATGATTGAAGGTGGATTGCATAACTGAAACTAGCATGATCATTAACTCAACCCTTTGATCCCGTAATGGCTCCTTGTCATTGATCTACCCTTACTAAGATCTGATGGTCGGGACTTAATCGGATGTTGATCCGACGGTCCTCCTCCACAACTCCTAGATCTGACGACAATTGTATCTTTCTCCTGGTTCAATGGTCTTTGATTCCTATTTTGAACCCTTTACACTATGTCCCTCTTGAGATTTCCTTTGAAATGAACTCTAGCACTTAATAGCGCATCCCTATTGAGCTTTGGATTCTAATTGTTGAGTGCGTACTTTGAGCCTCCCCTGTGTATGTCTGCACTATCTTTTCCGAGCTTCATAGTTCTGAAGGTTAGAGACCTCTACCCGACTTGAGAGGATCTTTGTGCACACCAAGGATTGTTTATTTTCATCTTGGGCTTACAAGGAGCCTTTCCATGCACTTATAGAGTTGGATCTAAAAGTGTTTCACTGTGACACCCAAAATAGGAATTTTAGATTCCTTACAGAAACATATTAACTCAATCTTAGAACATAGTTCCACTCGGATGTAGGTTTATTTCTTCACATTCAGTTAGTTCGCAAAAGTATAGAGTAAGTGTATGATTTCTACATTGTGTTGAGAGATTCTCTCTATTGTTCCTTTCCTCATTTAAATTGTGATATATATATATATATATATATATATATCAGTAGCCTTATACTTGATGTACTCTGTAGGGTTGTCTCACATTTTCTAATAAACTTGAGTAAGGATGGAATTGTCATTTTAACAGGTTGCATGTTGAAGGCCTCTGTATTACTTTTAAGATTATTCCTTTATTTTATAGAATTACTTCCTAATCCTTAAATGAGTCAAATTGTGAATTATTTTAATAATAGGCAATGGCGCTATGAAGAAGTGACATCATTACCATATTTTTTGTGTAGAAGAAATTGTAGTTAAGAATGCTAGAATTTACAATTGATTTCTGGATAGACTTAACCTATGGGAATTATATACTTCCTTGTTCCTCATAAAAATCGCCATTCCTAAGACCTTAAGTGGTCAAAATAAATCAGATGAATCTTGGACTTGAGCATTGATTATGTGTCTTGGAGGTCCTAACCTTGTAGGTAGGTTGGATGGGTAGATATCCTTGATTTCCTTGTATGATGATTTATTATGTTAGAAGAAGTGAGGTTGTGTGATGAAATTGGTTATGGTTGATCTTGAATAATCGTGATGTTTCACTCTTGTTGTGTGTGATAATTATGGGATCTGGAAGATCATTAATACACTGACATTGCATCTAAATCTAGAGGTGCATTGATATGAATGAATTAGACTATATATGACTGAAGTATGTCAATATCATGTTTAACTTGTTCTAATGATGTTTTCTTAATTCATCAAGGAAAAGGAAAAAAAAATATCTCGTACTTTTATCAATTGGAAATGACATAACAAAGGGGCTATTACATATGGTATCAGAGTCGGTTCAACCCTGCAACATTTTACCGTTACACCATTCGTTGTGTTAAACAAAATGATTGAATTAGATCGCTAATAAAAAAATGAAATTGCTCGTCCAGGTAACCATGGTTAGAGGATGCAGGGGAAGTAGATGAAGTGGTGCTGGAGGAAGAGGTGTAAAACCTTCGATAGAATCTATGCCCGAAAGGTCTAACCCCTAGGAAGATGAGAAAAATGTTGAGAAAGAGAAGATTGTTGTGGGAAATGTAGTAAGTATGATGAGATCTTACCAGAGGATGCCATAAGCGTTAATCGACCGTCTGGACAGAGATAAGGGTAGAGAGTATGTACCCAATTAGGGTTCTGTTGATGGGTTCTAAATCCATTTAACTCAACAACAGGAACGAAACCCTTCATCGAGGCCCAATTAGACTCTGCAATGTTTAATAATGGAATGGTTCTCCAAATTTCGCAATCCGGCCAAAATAATCAATGGGATTTATGTTTTCTTGTGAAGTATTTCTCCTTTGGTTCGAACGTTCTCTTCTTGTAGTTTCTCTTAGGTGGGACTGATACAAGATAGGTATGGTATAAACCAACCAGGAAACAAAATAGGAACAAACATAACTACTGGAGAAGAGGTTGAGCTTGGGATAACCCTTACACTCTAGCATGCAGACAATGATCATCTACCACAGGCCTAGTACTAATACATTAACTGTGTGAGTATTACAATTACTTAGTGAGATACAAATTATTAGAAGAAAATATGCATGTGATAAATGATGGCAAGTAAAATAATTCACTCAACTCTAATCATTAATCACATAATAACAAAAAGATTCATTTTCATCATTAAAGAAAGAACTATAAAACATTGCATCAGATAACTTATCAATGGATTTAATAGCTCTTACTTGTTACTGCATCCATTCATGAGACAAAATAGGAAATAATTCTTCTCCACATCCAATCATACATGCATTTGATGAAAACACAACTTGCCTCTCGTCCAAAAGGACTTCTCTATTAAAGGAAGCTCCGAAATAGTTCTTAACAAAACCAAAAATGAGAGTTTCTTGCAACAACCATCGACCTCTAACTAATCAGTCAATGCTCTTATTTATAACATAAAATTAACTAAAAATAAAAGCTAAAGTGCAGATAAGAAAAACAAAATTTGCCACATGGCATTCTTTCTGTCAGTTTTTCTAAGACTCATCTCAAGATATCACTTAAGATGGTGATTCTTCTCGTACTCTGACCACTTAATGAATAGATCCTTGCAAGTGTTGGCGTATGGGAATCTATGTTGTTCCACTGGGGCCAAGTGAATCTCTTTATCTCTACCGCATATGCCAGATACTTGAATATACTAGCACTCAACTGTTGCAACATGGCCCGAGCTTTGATCAGGTGCTCCATGAACTATTGTACCTGACCTGGCGCCATATCTGTCACCTTAGATATTTCCTTGGCCCATAATGAGTCTTTCTTGGTGTGCGACTTGACTATGTCACGCAAGTCGACAAAGTCATCGGGCATGCCAAACTCACGGAGGCCAATGTCTTTAATTACTCGGTTGATCTTGATCTAGGTTTTCTCGCACTTGACCCACGTTTCCTGAATTTCCCGAGCCATTTTTTCCTAATACTCAGATGATTTCATTATGCGATCAAGTCTACTCTCCTTTAACACCCGAATGTCATGTTCCTCTATATCTCGGCCCTGTTGGACCGCATTGATGTACTCGAATATCTCCATGGCTTGTTGCGCTTTCTCGTACCACTGCTCCATATCTTTGCACATCACAAGTGCCATGAGGGTGTCTTCCTAGAGCTCAACTATCCTTGTAGTGAATAGGTATTTCTCGTCTGTAAATTTTTTGTAGGCCTACTGGAATTCGCTCGTTAGGAACACCGCGGCCTGTGTGGTCTCCTGATAGTATTTCACCAAGTGGTACAAATGTTCCAATTACTTCAGGGCAACGACCATCTCCTCTTCATCTCTTTTAGCTCTGTCCAAGGTGGCATATGTGATTTCCATCCCTACGTCGATGAGTTCGGATGTCTTATCATGCTCTGTGTTGATCAGATGTTCCTCCATAGTGATGAGCATGGAGCGATCTAAAGTGATCCTCCTCTTCTTGGTGGTTCTTTGGATGATAGCCTTCCTTTTTAGGTCATAATCTATGGCATGTATGTCGGCTACTTCGTCCACGGGTTCAGGGATTTATTGATCCCCCTAGGTAAGTGTATTCCCCAGACTCTTGATGGTATATACTCCTTCAAGACTAGGTTCTTGAACTTCATCCCTATGTTCTGAAGGCTCCAATTCTGTCTGTCGCTCATCGGGGGTTTGAGTACCGATTGAAATTGAGTCATTGGGGGTATGCTCGGTACTTACTTGATCCTTGGCCATTGGGACATCGGTTTCCTACTGTGGATCCCCTTCCTTTGGTTCATCCAACCCTTTCTCGTCCTTCTGAATGTCCACTTGAGTCTCTGGTCCATTGGGCATCTGAGTGTCTAAGACACTTTCGACTTCTTGTTCGCTCTGTGGAAGCCCCTGAGTGTGAGTGTCGAGAACTGGGGAAGATGTCTTCTATGGTTCCTTTTCTTCTTCGATAAGTACCAGGGTCACAAGAGATACCTCTGGGCTCTCATCATCATCATATATATTTATGAGCTCACTTAAGGGGTTTGATGCATTGGTCCTCCCTGATCATTCGATAATCTCTAGCTGAGCCGAAACACCTGTCGACGATCTTGTCGGTGGAATTGTGAATTTAGGTTTGTCTAACCCAGTAATTTCATCAAGGTTTATGAATTCAGGGCTTCTTGGTCCCATATCGCTTTCATCCGGGTTGTCGGAAGGGAGCCTTGCCATATTTATGATGTTCGATTCATCTTGCAATTGATCAATTATTCATTGCACATGTTCTAACATGAGTAAACCCCTCTCTCGCAAGTCCTGAGACTTGGGGATACTTCTATGTTGCAATGGGGTTACTTGGGGATTCTCTATTATTTCTGTCGCTACCTAGGGGGCTTCTGCTACTTCGGCCACTATCATTTCTTCCCTGGCCCTGAGGGCCCCTTGAGCCGATTGTTCTAGGATCGTCATCTATTCATCTAGGCTCATGGCTCTGAACCTGGTCATCTTAGGGTCGACCATCCTTGCCACCAATTCATCCCAGTCTTGGGCATTTTCGGTGAATACCTCATCTTCGAATTTGTCATGGGAAAATGGCTAGCAGGATGACACTTGTGATGTGTGCTTCAAGACTAGACCCTTTGGGTCATGCTTACGGAAATGACCGGTTTGGAATCAAAACTCCAATTGGCTTAGTACTTCCTGCTTAGCTTGAGCGGTTTCTTTTACTAGGTAGAAACCTATATGGAATCCATAAGGTAGAAATGCTCGCTTCTTATCTTTCACCAGGGTAGCGTTGTAAACTTACAGGATGGTCTGGTAGCAGATTTCCCCCACAACAAGTCGGTCAGGGACATGTGATCATAGAAGATGAGGTGCTCCAGTGCCCCTGAATACCCTAATGTAAGTATTGCGTTTTTCCAGATACCAGTGGAAAAACTTTTCTATCACCTTTTTTGTCACAACCGATAACCTTGAACACTCTTTCTTGAAAAGAATAAAATGAATGCGCATGATGAATTCATCACAGATGAGGGAGTAGTATTTTTTGTACGTTTTATAACATAAAATTCTGAAGTAAATGTGGACCAGGATTTCAGAGACGTTCCAGCTCAAGTTCATGCCGAAAAAGTCATTTCTGGCACACATGACGTCCAGTAAATACGAAACCATGTAGAAGGATGGAGTCTCTCGTTCTTTCAGCGTTTGAGCCTGTTGTATCTAGATGCTCAGCTGCTTTGAAATGATGGCTCCCTAGTTGAAACCTCTCCCATAAATGGCCATTGTGTAAGCTAGAGGCATCCATGCCTCTGAAAACTTGGAACAGTCTTTCTCCCCATACAATCAGTAGATGAGATCCATTATATAGATATACGACTCCCTTAATTTGCTCGTCTAGTACCAGTTGGAGGTCTAATTGGTGTATTTTTTATCTTCTCTCCACCATGAATCCATCACCCGGCCGGTGTCATGGAGCTCATAGAATATTATGATGAAATCAGTGTTTAGTTTCTCCTCCAGGTCTCTAATATTGTAATAACTTTGCACCACTACCGAAAATAAAACCCCGACACACTCGCCATTGTCACCATTGATGAGGCACTTCTGTGCATTTGTGTGGTCGATGAGCCATTGAAGTAGTCCTATATAGGAAAACACCGGGGTTCTTCTCGCTACCATGTACAAGTACGACCATTGGATATTTGGAAAAACTTCATCGTTGAGATTTCTCATGTCGGGGTCGCTATGCGGGATATATTCCGAGAATTCTTCCCAGCTGATTTTCTTGAATATTTATCCCTAGTGTGGGAGTACCTCCTTGGTCCCTATGCTTTCCTCTGTGTCTCCAAAGGTTGTAGGTTGAGTGAAAACCTTCATGGTAGATGTCCCAATGACTGGTTTCAGTCTTGGAGCAATTTCTATTTTTTTTGCAGTCATTGGGGAAGAGCCTTCTCCTACCTCTGGTTCCTTTAGATTCGACGCTCTCGGAGATCACCTGGTGGTTGGTTTTCTTGGAGGTATTGTTCCTGTAAATATTTCTAATTGGTTATTTGATAATCACGGGATCTCGGCTCCTTTGAATTGCTCGTTTTGCTCCTCTAGATGCTCTGAAACTCCTTCGCGCGCAGAATGGTTTCATTTACAATGGCTCAAGATAATTTAAATGGGGAAGAACTTACCACGTCATATCAACCAATTAATTCGGGTGATGAGTGGGTTTCAAACAAATCTGTCGGTGAATCTCTGCAACTTGAATTCGTCATGGGTTGACGACGGAGGCGTGGAGGGTGACGTGCTCTATCGGTAATTTCAAATGGTTGTTTTGATTCGCACATGAAGTAGAAACTAATGTGAAATTTGGCATTAATTAACCTCTTAATATCTTAGAATCTAATCGTATCCAATGCTAAAATGTCCCATCATGTCACTTTCTCAGTGGGTGGATCGGGGATCGACGACGTGCTATGGATTTTATTGTTGATATTGTTTCGTTGAAAACCTTCGACGCCGATCAACTTCATCGTATGGTGCTGACGTGGTAAACTGACTTAGAGGTGTGACTTGGACCTGAGGAACCAAAAGTGAATCGGGGTTGATCTAGGCCGTACGATTTCTCCAATCGGTCAAAGACACGTCGCATTACAGACTAGTGACTTAATTCGTGCATATTAATCAAGGTCGGGACTTTCTTCAAGTTATGCGTTCTAAAATAAAACTAGGTTCGTCGATGTCGAAAAGGTATCGAGGATCGGCGGTCGGGGATAAACCTATCACGTATTTTCCTTTGGGTTAGATTCTTTGAAAAATAGTCGATGTCGAAACTCTTTAGGAATCGGTGATTGGGGAAAACACCTTAGCATCATCGCAGTGTTCGTCGTGATTTAATTTTCTCCAATTCTCGATAAGCACGACGATATTGTTTCCTCCTTTCTTAACATTCACTCCCTTCGCCTTTTACCAATGCTGAAGGGGATCGTCTATTGACGAGGTCTGTGTGTGATACTTGTCATGACACAAAATTCCCTTTCATCGATACCGATGAATATTTTCGCTCGACGATCGAGGCTTTCCGAGTGTTTCCTTTTCACTTCTTAATTCCTTTCGATGCTAAATTTTAAGCTCATCGGGTGAAGTATTTGGCTGTTAATTCCTTACTTAAGTGTTAGTCCCCTTTAATTCATGGATTTTCATAAGGTTAAACAAATTTGAATAGCTAATGAGAGTCAAAGAACAAGAAAAGACAAAACATTTCTCAAAAGGAGATTGAATTCAGACAGTGCAAAATTAAGTGGTACCCAAAAAGTGAAAAATTGACATAGGATTTTTAGGGTGTGTTGAGTGCTCAACAAATGCAGACTTAATGGGTGAAAGAAGAAACTATGTTCCTTCCTCGGGCTTGACTGATGCAAAACCTAATTAGGAACTTAATTGGTTTTCATCAGAGCTTCTTTCACCTTTGCATTTGGAATTTCCCCGATTGATGCATATGGGCCTGCCTATGGGGTTTTTTAACCTTTATTCCACCTTCTTTTCATGTAACCTTGACTCACACCTTCTTTTGAAAAGAGTCTAGTAAATAATTCACTGGAACTAGGACCTTTAGTTACCTTCATTCATTTTCTACGGTGTTGCTCTACTTCCAATGAGCGTCCATAGCCCTGGCGGAGTCACTCCCATGTCACAGACCTTTCTTCGCTACCAGCGAGCGTCCATAGCCCCGATGGAGATATGTGAATACCCTCTCCTACTGTGCGCTCATTTGATATAATTGAATTTTACTTTGGCGGAATGCCATGAGCGAGTGGGAGAGGAGGACGTTTGTTATTTGCAAAAAATGAGATGGTTAAGGTGAAACTTACTAGCTCTGTCTTGGAGGTGCCTGTAGTCCCTTCCATCTTACCTTCTTTCCCTTATTAGTTTTTACCAAACCACTAACCAGACACTTCCGCATTTCTCCAAAGTTGTTCATATGTGCAAGTTAGATAAATAACTTCTTGAAACAATCGCAAGTTCCTCAACGTTTCTTGTGTTCGTATGTGAGCGTCGATTTAGGAAGAAAGTTCGCTATGTCACATGATTTTAGGTCAACCATTGTCTTGCTAAACACAATCTTTCAAAAGCTCAAATTCATAATCGCAAAAGATAAAACAAAAGAAAGTGTAAATGAATAAGATAAAATGGCGTATCTGGGATAACACATAAGAGTTTTTTTTTTAATGAAAGTATTGTTTTAGGGCTTGGCCATTCATTGGGAGAGCATCAGGTTTCCCCCTCAGATTCTGTAATCGATATATTTATGACCCTATCTTCTCAGCCACCTGGAAAGGGTCGAGCCATAGATTTTGGAACTTAGAATGTTTGCCTTTAGGCTCATTTTCTCTGTCCCATTTTAGGACTAAGTCTTCCATCTCAAAATTCTTCTCTTTATCCTTATGCTTATCAAACCACCTTTTAACTATCTCCTGGTGGGATACAAACTTTGATTTATCTTTCTCCCTTTATTATTCTAACATGAGGAGGGTGTCAATTATTTTTTGTATGACTGTTGAGGGATCCCCTCCGGAATCTTGGGCAAGTTGAAGAGATGGAAGATAGAGCCCGTTTGGGAGAATGGATTCCCACCCATATACCAGAAAGTATGGGGAATTCCCTATAGCTTCCTTGGGTGTAACTCTATCTTCCCATAAAGCGTTACAAAGTGAATTATGCCAATTCCTCTGGTTGTCTACAATTGTTCTCTTTAATATTCTTAGTAAGTTCTTATTAGTTGATTATGCTACCCAGTTTCCCTGTGGATAATAGTTTTGCAGAGTATTTAATTATGATTCCTTGGTCTAGAGAAAACTCCGTTAATAGGGTGGAAGAAAAGTAAGTTGCATTATAAAAAACAAGGATAGAAGGGACACTAAAACTAGTGATTAATTGTTGCTCTATGAATTGGATCACCACCTTCTCGATTACATGAGTCAGAGGAATGGCTTCTACCCATTTTGTGAAATAATCTGTGGCAGTAAGTATGTAATTATGATGTTTTGAAGAACTTGGTGTAATTTCCCCTATGATATCTAACCCTCATTGATCAAAAGGCCTAGAAATGGTCATCGGTTGGAGTGGGACAGTTTCTCTCTTCTCCCTCCCAACGCTTATTTGACAAGTTTGACAGTTTCTAGCATATGTGTGAGCATCCTTGAACAAGGTGGGCCAGTAATAGCCAACTCTTAGTATCTTATGAGCAGTGGTGTCTCCTACAAAATGTCCACCTGCAGGACCATCATGGAGTTCCTTCAGAACCTTGTCTACATCTTCACGTTTGAGACATATTAAAATTAGCCCATCCTTATTAACCCGAAAAAGTATCGAATTTATGAGGTGATATTGTGCGAACTTTAACTTGAGAGCTCTCCTTTCCCTAAGGTTTAGGTTTTCTAGGAAAGTCCCATGATGTAGGAGATAATTCAATTTCTCATACCCAGACTCATGTCCTTGGGAAATGTATGAAGCTTCACCACACCATAATGCCATTTCATTCTCCCATCTGGGGTCTTCATTTACTTGGTATTGAGATTCTGCTGCTAGTTTGCATAACCCTTGTTCTTTAATAATTTTAACGAGTTTTATACGTAGATCAAATTCTTGAACCATTGCCATCCAGTTTCCTCTTCTTTCCCCCATCTCCTATTGAGTAAATAGGGATTGCATTGCAAGGTGAGGCATGATCACTTTGGTGTAGTTCTTGAGGATGTAAGATCTGAAGTGTTTGAACACCTTGTATACTACATAGGCTTGTTTATCTATAGCAGGGTAATTTATTTCTACACCTTGGAGGTTAGTGCTCATCAATGATATTGGAGCCTCATTGTTATTATCATCCTTCTGAGTTAATACTACAGCTAACGATTGGTCGGAGGAAAAAATATAGAGGAAGAAATCTTTGTTGAAATCGAGACTTTGCAATACAAGGGCTTGAGATATTGCATTCTTAATATTGTTGAAGGCCTTCTTTCGTTCATCATCCCACTTAAATTCAACATCTTTATGAATCATTTTTTTTAAGGGCTTGATAGTTTCCAAAAAATTGGGGGTGAATTTCCTCACGAAGTTTATTTTCCCGAAGAATGACTATATAGCCTTTTTGTTGTGAGGTAATGGAAGTTGAGCCATAGACTTAATTATTTCTAGGTCTATGTGAATTCTGGCTTGAGATATGATGTGGCCTAACAACTTACCTTCCTCGACACCGACAATAGTTTTCTTAGGGTTTAAGGATATGTCATATTTCCTACACCTTTCGAAAATCTGGGTTAAGTGTTGGATGTGATCTTCTGGGTTCTTTGAATACACAGTCATGTCATCCAAGTAGACTACCACACACTTGTTTATTAGTCCCTGAAATGATACATTCATGGCCCTCTGGAAATTCTCCCTTGCGTTGATTAACCCAAAGGGATGCGTTTATAAGCAAAGGTTCCCCACTTGGTTCAAAAGGTAGTTTTTAAACAGTCTTCTTCTGAAACTAAAAATTGGTTGTAACCCAAAAAACCATCCAGTAAGGAGAAAATCTCAAATCCAGAAATGGCTTGCAAGAGTTGCAACATTGGTGGAACTGGGTAGTTGTCCTTTTCTGAAGCTCTGTTGAGATTTCTGAAATCTACGCATAAGCGGATCTCCCTAGACGTTTTCCTTACAGGGACCAAATTTGTTACCCATGCAGAGTGTCTAACCTAGAAGATGATTTTGGCATCTAAGATTTTATTTAATTCCTGACACATGAGAGGTTCTAGGGAAGGGTGATACTTTCGGATCTTCTGTTGGAAGGGTTTCACTTCAGGTTTTAAAGGGATAGTGTGTTGAATGATACAAGTATCATAAGTTTTCAGATCTCGATAGGACCACGCAAAGACATATTGATATTGTCTGAAAAGTTTGAGATAGGATTTCCTTTCCTCTTTAGATATCGTCTTACCGAGGTTTACATTTTTTGGGTTGTCTGGAGTTCTGAGATTTATAGTTTCATGCATAGGACAGGAACTACTGGTCTTTGTGTTTTTTGACCCTTTAAATATTTCTCTTAGATCAAAAAGGTTTTCTAAATTGGCTATTCCCTTCATAATTGTGTGAGACTTTGATTTTTCAGTTACGATCTTCGAAGGACCAGTCTCTATTGATTGTTCCTGAAATACTTCATCGTCAATAACCAAATATTTGAAATTATCTTGGTTAGTCAGAAATTTTATGATCTTCTCATCTCCTTCAAAGACCTTCCAATTACAAATATTGTTGGGCACCGATGTTTTGTAGAGTAACTCCATAGTGAAATGGGAGGCTTCATAATATTCTAGAGGTGATAGCCTTGAAGCAGCGGTGGCCAGAGAATCAACAAGGATGTTCTTTGCTCTGGGAATTGTTGTAATGTTGAAAGATTCAAATTAACCTGCCCACTTCCTGTTGGAAATTCTTTAGGTGTGGATAATTGCAATGTATAGTATTATTAACTTGTCTAATGATGATTTCATAATCTCCAAAAACTTTCAATTCTTTGAGGTTTAAGTCTATATCTTTCTTTAGCCCCTGTACTAGAGCTTCATACTCGGCGGTATTGTTTGTGCACTCAAAATCAAGTGTATAGGATAGAAAATGTTGTTTCCCTTTTGGATTAATGAGGATGCACCTTGCCCCAGACCCTTCTTGTGATTTAGAGACATCAAAGTATAAGGTCCAAACTTGTGGGCAAGATCTATCAACTTCTTCTTTCTAACTACTTTCCTCTTTTCCTCCTGTTACATCTATGATTTCTAACATAGGTTCTCAGCAGACGAGGGTTTCATCTACCGTTGTCGACAATTCCTCTCGAAAAATCATTTCAGAGTTTTGAGTAAGAAGGACATCAGATGAGAGAGGGGATAAATTTCCGAAGTCGGAATCACAGGAATAATTTCCTAGCACAGGGAAATCTGTCGATGAGGGTTCATTTAGGGTTTCTAATTTAGTGACAATATGTTTTAGATATATTTTCCTATTGATCTTGCTCATGTTTGTGTGCCCCTTTAATGGTAACCAAAGGTGAGCCCAGTCTATACTAAAGTATTTGTTTAACTTCTTAGATCAGTCACATCTTAAAAATAATCCATAAGCTTATGGGATATCTACTACAATGATGCCAATCACTTGCACAAATTTAGGATGTGTCTCTATTCTGATCATTACATATTTGAGTTCTCCCATGACCTTCACCTAGGTTCTGTCCAGTTGTATTGCATGTTTATCACTTTTGAGAGGAACCGTGTTTATTTTTTTGCAAATAGACAATGGCATAACATTAGAGGATGATCCTGAATCGATGAAACAGTTATGGATGTTTATGTTGAAGACTTTGAATGTTAAAAGGAATGGTGGGACAAAAGGTTTTCCCTTCTTATCTTCAGATCAGGCATTCACAGTTGGTTTATTTCCTGGATCTGTGGGAGTTGGATTTCTTCCCTGATCAATGCTTGTCGTAGGATTTTCTACTGATCTCAAAGCTTCTAACATGAAGTCCTTTTGCTGAGGTATTCTATATATGTCCATAACTGATATATTAGCCTTCAAATTATTCAAATATTCTACTATGTTGTAATCCATCTTGGACAATTCTCGTGTATGGATGTTTATAGGGTTTCTTCGGGGATAAAATAGTGTTTTCGGGTGATCGGGGGTTGGTTTCCCTCCCAAAGTTTGGGTAGTAGTAAGGTTGTCTCAGACAAGTTGACCCCTACTTCGTGTTTGCAGAGCCAGTACTTCTATGGGTGGTTCATGGACTTCACATAGGTCATCAGAAGGCATAGCTACATTAGGATACCATATTAACATGGATGTTTCTTCCGGTGGATCGGCCTCTTCCTGATCGATGATATTTATAGTTGACCCGCTTGGTTGTTCAATTAGGGAGACCTCATTTAGAAATCGGCTGGCCATCAAATTCATGGCATGCACCCATTGAGGGAATTCTCTTTCAGAGTTATTCTCTTGGTGATAAGTGCAGAAAGATTTGGATGGTACGTTTCCCAAATCGATGTTTACGTTGGTTGGGGGAGGTTCAATTTCTTTGAATGGTGGATTTATTTTAGATAAATGATTATAAGGAATTTGGCCTTGCTTTCCCTTCCTTGCACTTCTCTTCATGTTTATTATTTCATTTGACAACTTCTTGACCATGCGTTGTAGGTATTCTATGTCCCCACTTCCCTTTTAAGGAGCTTGTTCTGCTTGTTTCCCTGGGGTTCTATTAATAAATAATACTCTCTGGGGAGGAGGTTGAGATTCTTTCTTAACTAAGGAGACCTAACTTTATTTACATCCTTTCATTTGGAACTCTATCGTTTTGGATTCTTCAAAATTCTCATTCAAGGTTCGTTTGGCAACCCTCCTCACAAACATGGAAATAGAAGCTGGGGGAGCATTAGCATATACTTCAATTTGCAACTTCTGAGTAAGTTTAGCTTCAGGATGGAATTTATTTAAGATAGATGTGAATATTTGGTTGAATTCTTTGACCCTTTCCTTATAACTCATGGTGGCGGCAACCAACTCATCCATCAAAGATCCTGTGGTAGTTTCTTTTGCAAATTTATCCAGAAAATCTGTTTGAAACTTCGTCCAACTAGTTATGGATCCTACAGGTAAGTTAAAATACCACATGGAATCCAAGTTCTCAAAAGTGTAGGGTAAAATCATGCATACTACGTCTCCATGTTGGACATTCATAAGTCTGATAGCTAGTATGAATTTCTTGATATGGTCTTCAGGTAATCCTGAGGTTTCGGGGTCAAATTTAGGAAGTAACTTCTCTGGATGTCGGAGAAGGTTATGTACTCGTCCAGGGATGGAAAAAACATCTCTGAACAACCAAGGTTGATTTTTTTGCAGTGAGTTTCCCCTCTCTTCGCCGTGATCATTATGATATTCCATATATTCATATCCTGAAACTGAACGTTCTGAGTTAAACCCTTCTTCTTCTTAAAATCATCTGGCCCAGAGATGTTGTCGGCTGGCGTTTCAGGGATTAGATTAAGAGGATGTTTGATTTTAGTGAGAGAGAAATCTATCAGGTCTTCTACTGTGTGCACAAAAACATGGTCAGGGGTATCGACCACTAGTCTTCTTACTTGTTTTCTTCGAGGAAGTATCTGAGCTAAGGAAAATGCACCGATCTGTTGGGCGTATGCTTTTGTGATTCTTCTGAATTGATTCAATTTATCGTGAGGGAGAGAGTAAGGTATGTCTAGGTATAGGCGTTATTCCTTGTCTTGGGGTGAATTACTCATTTCAAGAGTACTCAATGTGTGTGGGTTGTCTTGGGAATGACTATCCATGCATGTGGGATGTTTTGAATCTACAGGTTGTCTGAGATATTATGTGAAATATGCATTCAACCATTCATTCTTTAGGCCCTCCTTCTAGCACCAATTTTTTGTATGGGTTCTAAATCCCTTTAAAAGGAGTTCACCCCCAACTGGGCTACATCTCCTTGAGCCTCCATCAATGGACTAGGCTCTCTGGGATTAGTTTGTCAAATATTATTTTAAAATATGCTTCTCAACTCCAATATATTTACGGACTATTCCATTGGGTTCAGAATACATAAAAAACCAAAAATTGACTAATAAAACTCTGAAAACGGATCATGGCTCATCCAGGCATGACCTCTTCTACATGTGGCCTTGAGCTTCCTTGAGCTTCCTTGTGGAAAACACACCTGTAAAAGTCCTCAAATGCCTCTAAAACCTATCCCAATGTGTTCAGAGCATAAAAATTAGCCAAAAATGACTATTCGGTCACAGAAAACAGACTTGGGCTCATCTGAGCATGACCTCCATCAATGGGGGCTTCAAGCTCCCTGGAGCTCCTGAAACTTCAAGATAGAAAAAACAGAAAAAGAAGTCTCCAAATGCCTTTGAAAACTGTGCCAATGGATTCAAAATGTCCAAAAACCCCTAGCTGGGATTTTGCGGCACCTCATTTGGCCAAAAAATGAAGAAGTTAGGCCTCCTGCCATTTTCCTCCTTCAAGCTTGTTGTCTCTGGTTCGCCAAAACGCAGCTTCGTGTGTTCAACCTAGCCTCTGTGCTCATTTTCGTGCTAAAACCTAGCACCGGGAACATAACCAAAAAAACACGCGTAATTGTAGGACGATTATGGAACTAAGCCCCCTAACCGCCAAGCTGTTGGGTGTATGGCCATGTGACCGCACCTTCGCACATAAAAGGGCCAAGTTTAAAAACTTATGGTAAAGCACCAAGTGTCAAGTGTGCGGGGTTTGAATGTGCATGTGAAATGGTGGTTATATGGAAAAAATCATATGACTGGGGGTCGGGGCTTAGCCCCAGCCCAGACCGCGCCCAAATCAAAATACAATTCAATTCAAATATAAATAAAATTGTTTATATAACAAGAACCAACATGTGGGCTATTGGTAGCCCACACCGTGTGAAGGCACTCCAGAATGGCAGGAGGTCCGGGGTTTGACCCCCACAGACTCCATATAATTTTACAACAAAACCAAGAACGGTGCCATGTGGTAACCCACGTCTGGGCCACGTGGCACCATCCCACTTGCCAAAGACATGCCACGTGTCAAGAAGTGATTCGACCGCTCAACTGCCAAATGTCCACCAACTCAGATTTTTCACGTCAGCGTACGGTCCTGCCACATCAGCGTACGACCCTACCACATCAGCGTATGGCCCTGCCACGTCAGCAACTGTATGGATTGTACAGTCAACAAATTGTTTTTGCCTATTTGACAATTTGAACACATTGCGATATCTCACTCATACGACATATGTTTGAACCCATTCGAGCTGTGTTGGGTTCGTAACGATGAGGGATACGCACCTGTTTGTTTTGAGGTGATTCCAGACACTTTGATTTTTAGGCTAAAATTTGACCCCTAGTCCAGATTCTGATCAATTCTTCAGGCCCTCCTTCTAGCATCAATTTTTTTGATGGGTTATAAATCCCTTTAACTAAACAACAGGAACTAAACCCACCACCGAGGCCCAATTAGGCTCTACAACGTTTAATAGTCGAATGGTTTTCCAAATTTCACAATCCGACCAAAATAATCGATGGGCTTTACGTTTTCTTGTGAAGGCTTTCTCCTCCGGTTCAGGCGTTCTCTTTTTGTATTTTCTCTTAGGTGGGACTTACACTATAGGGCCGATATAAACCAACCCAACAACAAAATAGGAACAAACTTAACTACTGGAGAAGAGGTTGAGCTTGGGATAACCCTTACACTCTAGCATGCAGACAGTGATCGTCTACCACAAGCCTTGTACTAATACGTTAACCGTGTGATTATTCCAATTACTTACTGAGATACAAATTATCAGAAGAAAACATGTATGTGATAAATGATGGCAAGTAAAATAATTCACTCAACTCTAATCATTAATCACATAATAACACAAAGATTCATTTTCATCATTAAAGAAATAACTGTAAAACATTGCATCAAATAACTTATCAATAGATTTAATAGCTCTTACTCGTTACTGCATCCATTCATGACACAAAATAGGAAATAATTCTTCTCCACATCCAATCATACATGCATTTGATGAAAACACAACTTGTCTCTGGTCCAAAAGGACTTCTCTATTAAAGACAACTCTAAAATAGTTCTTAACAAAACCAAAAATGAGAGTTTCTTGCAACAACCATGGACCGCTAACTAATCATTCGATGCTCTTCTTTATAACATTAAATTAACTAAAAATAAAAAATAAAGTGTAGATAAGAAAAACACAATTCACCACATGGCATTCTTTTTGTCAGTTTTTCTAAGAGTCATCTCAAGATATCACTTAAGAGGGTGACTCTTCTCGTTCTCTGACCACTTGATGAACAGATCCTCGCAGGTGTTGGCGTATGGGAATATATGTTGTTCCATCAGGGCCGATTGAATCTCTCTTATCTCTAATGCATGTGCCCAATACTTGACTATACTAGCACTCAACTATTGCATCATGGCCTGAGCTTTGATCTTGTGCTCCGGGAACTGTCGTACCTGACCTGGCGCCATATCTGTCACCTTAGATATTTCCTTGGCCCATAATGAGTCTTGCTCGGTGTGTGAATTGACTATGTCGTGCAAGTCAAAATATTTGCCAGTCATGCCAAACTCGGGGAGGCCGATGTATTTCATTACCCGATTGATCTTGATCCAATTTTTCTCGCACTTGGCCCAATTTTCCTGAATTTCTCGATAAGGTTCCCGAGCCATTTTTTCCCAATACTCAACTGATTTCCTTATTCGATCAAGACTACTCTCCTTTAACACTTGAATGTCGTGTTCCTCTGTATCTCGGTCCTGTTGGACCACACCAATGTAGTCGACTCTCTCCACGACTTGTTGTGCTTTCTCGTACCACTGCTCCATATCTTTTCACGTCGCAAGTGCCATGCGGGTGTCTTCCTGGAGCTCGGCTATCCTTGCAGTGAATAGGTGCCACTCGTCTATAAATGTTTTGTAGGCCTCCTAGAATTCACTACTTAGGAACACTGCAGCCTTTGTGTTACCCTGATAGTATTTTTCCAAGTGGCGCAAATGTTCCAATTCCTTCAGGGAAGCGGCCAAATCCTCTTCATCTCTTATAGCTCTGTCCAAGGTGGGATTTGTGATTGCCATCCCTACGCCGATGAGTTCATACGTCTTAGCATGCTTTGTGTTGATCAGATGTTCCTCCGTAGTGATGAGGATGGAGAGATCTAAAGTCATCCTCCTCTTCTTGGTGGTTCTTTAGACGATAGACTTCCTTTTCGGGTCATATGCTATGGCATGTATGTCGCCTACTTCGTCTACAGGTTCGGGGATTTGTTGATCTCCCTAGGTAAGTGTATTCCCCAGACTCTCGATGGTATATAATCTTTCAAGACTTGGTTCTTGAACTTCATCCCTGTGTTCTGAAGGCCCGACTTCTGTCTGTCGCTCATCGGGGATTTAAGTACCGATTGAAATTGAGGCATAGGGGGTATGCTCGGTACTTACTTGATCCTTGGTCATCAAGACATAAGTTTCCTACTGTGGAGCCCTTTCCTTTGGTTTGTCCGACCCTTTCTCATCCTTTGGAATGTTCGTTTGAGTCTCTGGTGCATTGGGAAACTGAGTGTCTAAGATACTTTCAACTTCTTGTTCGCTCTATGGAAGCCCTTGAGTTTGAGTGTCGGGAACTGGAGAAGATGTCTTCTCTAGTTCCTTTTCTTCTTTGATATGTACCGGGGTCACAAGAGATACCTTCGGGTCATATATATTTATCAACTCACTTAAGGGTTTTGATGCACTGGTCCTCCCCGATGCTCCGATAGTCTTTGGCTGAGCCAAAACACCTGTCGGCTATTCGGTCGGTGGCATTGTGCATTCAGGGTCGTCTAACCTAGTAATTTCATCAAGGTCTATGAATTCAGGTCCACTTGGTCCTGTCTGGCTTTCATCTGGGTTGTCGGCAGGGAGCCTTGCCATATTTATGATGTTTGGGTCATCTTGCAACTGATCAATTATCCATTGTGCATGTTATAACATGAATAACCCCCTCTCCCACGTGTCCTAAGACCGAGGGAGACTTCTATGCTGCACCGGTGTTACCTAGGAAATCTCTGTTGTTTCGGCCACTACCTGGGGGGATTCTTTTACTTCAGCCACTATCATTTCTTCCCTGGCCCTGAGGGCCCCTTGAGCCAATTGTTATAGGATCATTATCTATTCATCCAATATCATGGATCTGAACATTTTCATATTATGGTCAGTCATCCTTTCCACCACTTCATCCTAGTCTTGGGCATTTTTGGTGAAGACCTCATCTTCGAATTTGTCATGGGTGTATGGCTAGCAGGACAACACTTGCAATGCATGCTTCAATACTAGATCCTTTGGGTCATTCTTACTGAAACAACCGGTTTGGAATCAAAACTCCAATTTGTTTATTCCTTCCTGCTTAGCTTGAGCGGTGTCTTTTACTAGGTAGAAACCTATATGGAATCCATAAGGTATAAATTCTCTCTTCTTATCTTTCACCAGGGTAGCATTGTAACCTTGCAGGATGGTCTGGTAGCATATTTCCCCCACAACAAGTCGGTCAGGGACATGTGATGGTAGGTTATGAGGTGCTCCAGTGGCCTTGAATACCCTAATCTAGGTATCATGTTCATCCAGATACCAGTGGCCAACCTTTTCTATCACCTTTTTTGCCGCATCTGATAACCTTAGACACTCTTTCTTGAAAAGAATAAAATGAATGCACGTGATGAATTCATCGCAGATGAGGGAGTAGGAGTTTTTGTACCTATTCTCCCATAAAATGCTGAAGTAAACATGGACCGGGAGTTCTAATATGTGCCAGCTCAAGTTCATGCCGACAAACACATTTCTGGCACACATGACGTCCAGTAAATACAAAGCCATGTAGAAGGATGGAGTCTCTCCTTCTTTCGGTATCTGAGCCTGTTGTATGAAGATGCTCAATTGCTTTGAAATGATGGCTCCCCAGTTGAAAACTCTCTTGGAAATGGCCACTGTGTAAGTTATAGGTATCCATGACTCTGAAAAACCTGGAACAATATTTCTCCCCATACAACCGGCAGATGAGAGCCATTAGATAGATATAAGGCTCCCTTATGTTGGTCGTCCGGTACCAGACGGAGGTCCACTTGGTGTATTTTTTATATTCTCTCCACCATGAATCCATCACCTGTCCAGTGTTGTGGCGCTCATAGAATTTTACGATGAAATCGGTGTTCAGTCGCTCATCTGGGTCTCTAAGCTTGTAATAAATATGCACCTCTACCAGAAGGAAAAGCCCAACACACTCGCCATTGTCGTCGTCAATCAGACACTTATGTGCGTTTGTGTGGTCGATGAGCCATTGCAGCAGTTCTATATGAGGATTAAATAAGCGTAAGATCGAAAAAAGAGTTATGTCAATGCACATCATGTTGACTGCATTTATGAAGTTAGATCTAGAGTCTTCTTATGGAAAAACTACAGAAGAGTTCAATAAAGTTTGGAAAGGGTGTTAAACTCTCTCCTAGGTTCGTGGGACCTTTTGAAGTAGTGGAAAAGAAGGGACTTGTGGCTTATCAACTAGCCTTGCCTGATTCTTTGAGGCGTATGCACAACGTTTTTCATATATTTGTTTTGAGACATTATATTAGTGACCCTTCACATGTTATTGACATGATTTCCTTGTAGGTGTCAGACGAGGGTGCTCTCATGGCAGAGCCAATCCACATTCTGGACCATCTCATTCGATAGCTACGATGTCGAACAGTCGATCAAGTCATTATAGTGGGACAATTATAGTCGACACTCGGCTACCTGGGAGGACGCATATGAGATGCGTCAACAATTTCCTTAATTGTTTGATAGATTAGACATATATATCTTCACAGATACATTTATTTACTTGCGTTTACATATATTGTACAAAATTTGGGACGAAGTTTAAAACAAGAGGGGGTGTATGTAACATCCCGCTCTATTGAGCATAATATTATTGAATTATTCTTTGAGGACACTTACTTGCAAGTGATCCAGGTATGGAACATTGTGATTTCATTCAGATTATGGGTTATATATGATGATGTTGAGGTGTTACAGCTGCTTGATTTTATTGATGTATATATATATGTGTTGACATGTGTTTTTGACAAGTCATCTTGAGTGTGTAGGACACATGATAAGTTATGGATTTCAGTGGCATCAAAAGGCTTCCTTGGACTCTAGATTAAGTCAAGGAGTGGATTTTACATTATTATGCACATATGATGTATGATGGATTTTAGTATGATTTATATATATGGATTTTTTACACTGTTTTTGTCAGTATATTCAAGCTTGACGATGTTTGCTAATTAGAATCACATAAGGCGTAAAGGGGCCTTGCACAAAAAACTATATATTGAGGAAGAGGAGTGGCAACATTCCTATCACATCTTACTAGGAGTCCCGTTGTGGCCAGAACTATAAGTTAATGATTACCTAGTTGGGTGGAACACAATGTTGTGAGGGCACACTGAGATAGCCGCTCACGTAGATTTCTAAGGGGTGTGAAATAAGGAGGAATACTTATTCCTTAGAATTCCTTAGTCTCTCACAAGTTCGACCTAATGGAGTTTTGACTCCAATGGGTTGGAAAAAATTCCAAAACAAGTCAACGCGAGTGGCACCCTTGGAGCACAAAGATGCGTCTTGAAGGGAACTTTGCACAATTGAAACATGAGTCAATAAACATAGGTGGCCTAGAAAACAATGGGATGATTAGACCATGTTGGATTAAAATATTTAATTAAACAATAGATTATTAATTATTAAAGCCAACTAGAAGTCCAAGTCAAAGTCTAAAATTAAATAAAGGGACTAATTGAATTGTTACATGAGTAAATATTGGAAGGAAATAAAATGTTAGGAAATAGTATGTAAGGACCTAAAGGATTGAAAAAATGCACATGTGTGCATGAAATTATTTAAAAAGGAATCTGTATTTAGAAATGACTAACAACTTGAGAGAATGGGTTGTGCATAGAATAGAATTTGAGTCAGCCAGCCCTATCCTAACTAAGAAGACTCCTAATCCAACTATAACTAAAACCTAGTTAGGAGACACCCTTGATTAAGGGAATTGGGGAACTAAGAGACACAAGAGAATATTTAGGAACACATGGGGAAATGTGAGGAAACGTGGATTTTAAGTAAAAATAAAAGAGAAATTACTTATGCAACTTGGGGATAATGTGACACATGTAGTGGATGAATAATCCTTTAAATGAATTATGCATGAAGGATAGATGTCCGTGAGAGGGAATTTTATAAAGATATTGATCCATGTGGATATCGGTGGCCACCGACCTTTTCCAACTGACTAAAAACAATTTTCTGGCAATTTTGTAATTTACTATTTTTAGCAGTTTTTCGGGTCGTGAACTTCCAGAGTTGTTTTGAGGCCCTAAATGACGTTTTTTGGGAAAACGGGGACCAACATAGGTCGCTGATCAATGTTCCTCACAAAAAAATTTGTAGTTCTCGGATAGATCTTTCTAACGGTGTATCGAGCACCCCAAACGGAGATCATATGCAAAAGTTACGCCCTTGGGAAGTTGACATATCAACTACCCCCATCAGGGCCCGTAAACTTTTTGGATTTTCATCTTCTGGGGTTAGGGTTTTGGATTTTCCTTATGTTAAAAAGGCCATTAGAGCCTCATTGTAATAATCATCTTCTTGCGAATGCGAGTATCCGTCATATCTCTTCTTAGAGATAAGTTGCCACCATTCTAGCGAGTCTTTCACTCTGTACTTTTACAGTCTCTATACATTTATTTCATTAATAGAAATCGTGTATTACTGTATATCTGTGACTCTTGTTTATTTCTGATATATCTATGTTATATTTTTGTCTCTCTTGCAATATCTCTAAATATTTATGTGTTATATCTTCACTCTCATTTCATGCCGAAAATAATCTGGATCAGTGGTATCAGAGCATGATTCTCTTGATTGTTTTCAGTGCATGTCCCCGACGAGGTCTGAGTATAGCAAGTTGGGTCTTGAGCTTATCTCTTGAGGAAAATGGCTCTCACACACCCAAGAAACCCTCAATGGCGGAAGAAAAGAAAAATTGTGGAGCAGACGATCCTATCAATATGTTGCTTGAGCAAGCTCTCACGCGACAGAGGGACGAAATGATGGATAATTTTTCCCACATCCTTCAACGCCTGCCGATAGCAACATGCACATATTCATCAAGCAGCCACTTTGGAAGCACCTCTCCTTTCAAGGTACAAGTTAATTTTGATATTCCTATATTTGAAGGACAAATATATGCAGAAGCCCTAGACAAATGGTTAAATCTGCTAGAAGGTTATTTCTCTATTCACAAATTTTCCGACAAAGAAAATATCACCTTCACACTCCTTAAAGCTCTCCCCCATGTCAAACATTTGTGGGAAACTTACTGAGAGAAAAGTTCCACAGAGGATTCTGGAATATATGAGGTTGAGCCCACTTGGGATTTTTTTGTGGATCTGGTAAAAGAACAGTATTACCCTGTTGGCAACTATGAGGACCAGTACATAAGATGGACCACACTGTGTCAAGAGAGGGGCCAAGCAGTTCCATATTTTACCAATACTTTCCATACCTTGTGCACCAAGGTGGGTATCAAAGACTCTGAACGACATTTGGTTCTGAAATACCGTGGGGCTCTACACAGATACATCCAAACTGAAATGGATTTTCTAGACATCTCATCACTCGGTGCTACTTATCAATATGCTATTAAAATCAAGCAAAAATTTAAGCACCGGAACAAACAAGAGTTCGGGTATGAAAATCCGCAACAACCAAAGTATGACAAAGATGGCCCTAACAAATAGTCTCCCGAAAACCAGTCCAAGCCACATGAAAAGAAGGGTCACGAGAAGACAAAGAAGGACACTGGAAAATGGTGTGATTTCCACAAAATCCCTTGGCACAACACCAATGAATGTCTCTCAAAATAGTCATTGGTGGTCGATATCAAAGACAAGGAGTCAAACCCTGACTCAGAATATGATTCTGAAAATACTAGTAAAGACAGATCATCGACGCAAACCCCTCTGCTATTGTCGCGACCATAGAAATTCAACCAGAAGAACCAACAGATCCTGAAGAGGGGGAGCACATTTTTCATTCACAGATGTGGGTGAAGGGGACTCCATTGAATTTTATTGTTGATATTGGAAGCCAAAAGAACGTCATCTCAGCAGAGGTCATCAAAAAATTGGGATTGTCGACAACACCACACCCACAACCATACAACATCAGGTGGCTTCACCAAGGACGAGATCTTCGTGTCAACCAGCAGTGTCGATTGTCATACGACATCCAACCCTTCAAGGATGAGTTATTATGTGATGTTGCCCCACTAGATTTATGTGATGTTCTCTTGGGCCAGCCATATATGTGGAAGCACCATGCTATTTATGAGTCTCGACCCCGTAGTGTCATTGTTACTTTGGGGGGTCATCTCTACAAAATACCAGAGGTAATTCCGACTATTGTCCCACCTAAAAAGTGTTGCAAGGTAGTATCTCATACTAAAAAAATTATCTTTTTCACAATCTGTTCAAAAGGTGAACAGAAGGATACTGCAACCACTACAACCTCGGCCCAAGCACCTTCTCTCCAAGAGAAGCAGGTCGACAAGGTTGCAACAAAGCGCAAAGATTCCTTCTGCACATAGTCATCTCATGTAGCCAGACTGGTTAAAAATGTCCAACCCTTCCATCCACAGGTTCGTGAAAACCTTCAACAAACCAAGCAGTGTGACGTCTCCAGCAAGGCAAGGAGCTCACCAAGATTCAGATTCAGCAATCACTTTCCCCTCTCTCCCAGGAACTCAACGCAATGGATACCATTGCTTCCTGAGGGAGGATTGATCCAGGTGGATATCGGTGGCCACCCACCTTTTCCAACTGGCTTAAAATAGTTTTCTGGCAATTTTGGTAATTTACTATTTTTAGTAGTTTTTTGGGTCTTGAACTTCCGAATCCGTTTTGAGGCCCTAAATGACGTTTTTTGCGAAAACGGGAAGCAACATGGATTGAAGATTGATGTTTCTCACACAAAATTTGTAGTTCTCGGATAGATCTTTCTAACGATGTATTGAGCACCCCAAACGGAGATCGTATGCAAAAGTTACAGCCTTAGGAAGTTGACGTATCAACTACCCCCATCGGGGCCCGCAAACCTTTTGGCTTTTCATATTCTGGGGTTAGGGTTTTGGATTTTTCTTATGTTAAAAGGGCCCTTAGAGCGTCATTTTAATAATCATCTTCTTGTAAATGCAAGTAGTCGTCATATCTCTTCTCAGAGATAAGATGTCACCATTCTAGTGAGTCTTTCACTCTGTACTTTTACAGTCTCTGTACATTTATTTCATTAATAGAAATCATGTATTGCTGTATATTTGTGACTCTTGTTTATTTTCACTATATCTCTGTTATATTTTTGTCTCTCTTGCAATATCTCTAAATATTTATGTGTTATATCTTCGCTCTCATTTTGTGCCGAAAATAATCCAGATCAGATATTGACGTAGAAGGGAAGTAGATGGAAATTTTGGGAGGCACTGTTATGCTGCCGAATTTTGGATTGACTATGTTTTACTTGTGAGGGTTGGGACTCCAGGTTGGTGAAAAGAGTGGAAGCTCTTCCTTGCGGAGCAAGCCTGGATGCTATTTTATTCTAGCTTTTGTGTGCTTGGCCTCTTTACGGCTCAGGAGGATAAGGGGGAAGAAGAGTAGCCCTAGCATTGGCTGGGAGGTATCGATGAAGTCTTTGTGGTTAACAAGTGAATAAAGGGAAGGAGCGCAAGGTTTGGAAGGACATATTCAACATACATGTTTCATTGATTTCTCGTATTTATAAGATGAATTTATTTATATTACGAAAGTATCAGTACAATAGATTGATAGAGTCACTGTAGAATCATTGGAAGGTCTAAATGTCAAGTGTTACATTTGCTGAAAAACAAATAATAGCTATAGTGTTATATTTTAAATCTTCACTATAAATTTCAGACGGTTTCAAAACTCTGTATATTGGTTTGATCCTCCTTGTTTAGTGTAAATTTTATATTTCATATAGCTTATGTTTAAGTCTATATTTTCATCCTTACCTGAAATATGTTTGATCAGAGTTTTAACAAGGTCATTTGAGATTTACTTCTGATTTGTATCATAAGTCCTTGTTGATTTTCATTTAAAATCCAAATCAATTCTATTGATGGGCTCATTGTCGAGAGGTGTACTGGATCTGAACTTGTACCATAACTTCAGGTTTAAGTTTACGATATTTAATTTCTATCAAATGGTGGATTCTCAATGGTTTGTTTAACCCAAATTTATTGTGTTCCTCTGATATAAATCTTTGGTTAACCCAAGTTATTACTAACGAGGAATCCATGTCCTATAGTATCTTAAATTTAAACTTCAGGATCTTGGGATGTCTAGGAGAAGGTCTCCGGACTTATAACTTTTACTTAATTCTTTTCTTGGCATTATCCATTTTTCCTAAACCAAGTTATGCATGTGATGAGGAACCAAAACCTAGTGCTAGTTAAAAGGGCACTATTAGGGGCTCCAGAACTCCGATGCTCCCGAGGTTCCTTAAACTCAACACTCCTTTCTCCCGAAGTGTTAACCAACCAAAGTCGGTCACAAGAGGAGTTGATCGGAAGTTTTAGGTTACCATGACCTACCACCCTCCTTTTTTAACTCTTAACGACTTAATCTAACAGTTGGTGGAGTTTCTCCTCACACGCATTTCTACGGTGGAGATCCACTATAGAACTGTGACCTTTAGGGTTTTTCCCGCTTCACATCTTAAGTATGTTCCACCTAGATCGTCGAAAACCCAAAGGGCTTGGAGATATGACAGCTTACACTTCCCTTAGATCGATGGTTGTCGTCCACTCCGGAGTTCAGAACTTTGAGAGTTCATCACCTTTTGCAAACAAGCACTCCTTTCCTCTAGAGTGTTGAACTATCGAATCCTTTGAAGGAACAAGACTTGAAGATCTATGATCCTTGTTTGTTCGCTATATCAGCGAATCTCCTTTACACCAGAAGTGCAAAACTTTGGGGTATTTGTAATCCTTAGCAATTACCTCTTAACCTTTCCAAAGGGTCGAATTCTGAATGACTAAGGGATCGGCGATTCCCACACCTCGCTAAGATCTACGGCCTTAATAAAATTTGGGGCTCCAGGCTTTGAGAGGTTAAGTTGTTGCAACTCTCATTCCATTCGAATTCATGAAGCCCGAACCCACATATATGAAGGTCCTAGATTTATCGACAATAATGATCAGGATTAACTTCGGAACTCCAGGAGTTAGAAACCCTTCGCACCTTCACAACCTTCAACCACCACCTCCCGAATGGTAGATTTTTAAATACTTGGATCTATGGACACGTGTACCCACCATTGGAAAATAAGGTTTTACTCCAGACTTCGGGACTCCGAGAGTTCCTTAACCTTTAGCTATGACCTTTCCCCGTGACCATAGCTTAACACAGAGTGTTAAACCTTGTCAGTGTCATCTATCCCGAAGGGCATCTATCCTCCCTTCATATGATAGATAGCTATGACCTAGAATCATCTCCTTGAGTGCTAATCGAAAATCTAATTCGACAGTCGTGATTAAATCAATCACAATTTTTGATGGCTAAGAAGGATTGCAGAGTCTCGACTAGCACGATGTTTAAACCCTTTCCCGATTTCCTCATTAGAAACTTCTTGTTGATAGTGGGATTGATGCCAATGGTTGATATATTTATAGGTGACGATTGAAGACCTATGTGGATTTTCGGAACTGAAACCGGCGTGATTCTTAAATCAACCCTTTGATCCTGCAATGGCTCCCCATCCTTGATATACCCTTACCGAGATTCGACGACCGAGACTTAATCAAATGTTGATCTGACGGTCCTCCTCAACAACTCCTATATCTGACGGCTACTGTATATTTCTCTTGGTTCAATGGTCTTTGAATCTTATTTTGAACCCTGCACACGTTGTCCCCCTTGATATTTCCTTTGAAATGAACTCCAATGCTTAATAGTGCATCCCTCCCAAGCTCTGGATTCTATTTTTTGAGTGCGTACTTTGCGCCTCCCCTATGTATGTTTTCATTGTCTCTTATGAGCTTCATAGTTCTGAAGGTTATAAACCTCTACCCAACTTGAGAGGATCTCTGCACACACCAAGGACTGTTTCTTCTAAACTTGGGCTTCCAAGGAGCCTGTCCACACACTTCTAGAGTTGGCTCTGGAAGTGTTGCACCGTGACACCTAGAAGAGGAATTTCAGGTTCCTTACAGAAACTTATTAACTCAATCTTAGAACAGACTTCCACTCGAATGCAGGTTTATTTCTTCACAATTAGTTGTTTCGCAAAAGTACAGAGTACGCATATGATTTATACATTTTTCTAAGAGCTTCTCTCTATTGTTCCTTTCCTCATTTAAATTGTGATATATATATTAGTAGCCTTATACTTTGATGCACTCTATAGGGTTGTCTCACATTTTCTAATAAACTTGAGTAAGGTTGGAACTGTCATTTTAACAGGTTTCATGTTGAAGGCCTCTATTTTATTGTTAATATTATGCCTTGATTTTATGGAATTACTTCCTAATCCTTAAATGAGTCATATTGTGAATTGTTGAACTAATAAGAAATGGTGCTATGAAGAAGTGACATCATTACCAGATTTTCTATGTAGAAGAAATTGTAGTTAAGAATGATATAATTTACAATTGATTTATGGATATACTTAAGTTACGAGAATAAGATACTTCCTCGTTCCTCTTAACAGTCGTCAGTCCTGAGACCTTAAGTGGTAAAAATCAATCGGATGAATCCTGGACTTGAGAATTGATTATGTGTCTTGGAGGTCCTAAACTTCCACGTAGGTTGGATGGGTAGATATCCTTGTTTTCCTTGTATGATGATTTATTTTGTTAGAATAAGTGAGGCTGTATGATGAAACTGGCTGTGGTTGATCTTGAATAATTGTGATGTTTCACTCTTGTTGTATGTGATAATTGTTGGATCTGGCAGATCATTAATACTCTGACATTGCATTTAAATCTAGAGGTGCATTGAGATGAACGAATTAGACTATGTATGAATGAAGTGTGTTAATATCATGTTTAACTTGTTCTAATGATGTTTTCTTAATGCATTAAGGAAAAGAAAAAAAAATATCTCGTATTTTTATCAATTGGTGATGACGTAACAAAGGGGCTTTTATAGTTTTAGTGAATAAACAGGAATCTTGCTTGGCAAGATTTCCTATACTTGTAAACATGAGCTTACACCTAATAACATACCCAGATTGGTATGGGGCCACATGACTAGTAATGAAAGTGATCAGGACAGTGGTTGGAGCAGTTAATAACTGATGACGGTTTTGGTCTCTTGAAGAAGGAAAAAGGGGTCAACTTAATGACCTAACAACAAGACACCACATGATTTCCCCTTCATAAATCCAGACTCCATACAATAGGTCACATCTAATAGAAGCCACGTGAGTCCCAAGGATTGATAGAGGAATAGGTGAAAGGTGAAAAAAATCACTAGAAGAAAAGAGAAAAGATACACAGAGATACTAAGGAGGAGATATGTGGGCATATCATAGGAGAGGACACACAACGTTGAGAAGAGCATACCATGAGGAAGAGAAATTGAGTAAGAGACTAATGATCAAGGGGTGCAATGAACAAAGGTGTTCGCTTGCATAGATCAAAAGAAGAAGAAAATGGAAATATTTCCTTGAAGAAAATAGGAAGCTCATCCAATTTAATGATGATCACCCTAAAACAGAGAAGACCCAGATCCAGACTAGAGTGGTAAAGGGCTGCAACTTGGTACCTAATGGATATAAATCGGCACCGGTAAGGGAATGTCATTGAGGGGTTGTATAGAAGAGAAGGGAATCCCTTGTGCAAAGGAAATCTATTTGATAAACTACTTGATATACATGTGGACGTTGTGAGCTCATTGGGAAGGGGGCGACTTTTGTTGTTGTCAACGAAGAAAGGAGAATAGCCTTCATGCATCATCTGAACTTGAAGAACAATTGAATCATTCCCTTGTGATATCATGGCTTGGCAAAAGGGTGGCATACTATAGGAAGAAACTCTACAATATGGACTAAGGTTGGGAGGAAATACGTCCTCTGTCAGTTAGTTGGTTGCTAATATTTTCCTTGAACAGATAAGTGTTTAACCTAGCTTGTTTATTGTCTGATAATAATGTAAATGTGTGGTTTCCATATTAATGAGAAAATATGAATGCATGTGAATGTATGAATTGAAATATATGAATAAAAAGGAATGTATGATTTTATTTCCATCGTTAATATGCTAAATTTATGAAGTCAAGTGAACATTCTGTGGTGATATGTGTTCTTGGAAGTCTTGTTGCTTGAGAGGAAAGTCTGCGAGATATGGGAAAAAACTTCATTTGGGAGATGATGAGGGTATCCCTGCATCTGTAAAGTTTTAGGTGGAGTGAGGATCCCCAAGTCCTATTAGAATCCCCTATCCTTAAGTGGAAATATTGCAAGATATGCAAGAACTTCATTTAATATGAATTCAGAAGAACCATGAAAGTCTTAGATCAAGTTATGAACCCTTGAGAATTTGGAAACTAAAGGGTGTTGGCCTGTTAGAACCCATAATTTGACTAAGTCCCAAGTTAAATGGTCTTCAAGTGAAAAAACCTATGTTTTGAGTTGGAATGACTCTTAACCGGAAATTCGGTGCGGTGAACACATTTGAGTCGTTTGTCGGGGAAGAATCCCTTGAAAATGACTAAGAGTTGGAGTGGGGAACTCTGACGACAATGAAGAGAGGCCATAGGCCTTAGATATATGTGAAGATTTATCCTCGTTGTTAGATCTCCAAGATCCATTTTGACAAAGAAAGGGATGAGAGCATACGAGTTGTTTATTGGGTGGAGGCCAGAAAGGAAAAATTTGGGTTGTTTATGTCGAGCCTGGTTTCATCGAAAGAAGAGAAGTCAACAATATTAACGAGGAGATGTGAGCATAGAATCGTCGACGACGAAGTACATGATATATGTTGATCTGTCAGAAGAAGTCCGGATAGATCACAGTCGTTGGATCTCTTTTGACTCACCATGAAGAGGGGGACCAATAACATTAACCATCACCCAGATAGAACCAGAGGATTGGATCCTGAACATTTGTGAAGGTGTTGTGATCAGTGTCATATCTGTCCAAGTGATTGTCCAGATCAGGTGGTCGAGAATAGGATTTGGAGTTGAAGTGAGTGCAATCCAATGACAACGAACACAGATGATTTTAGGGGCTAAATTTCGCTCATGGGCTATTTTTCCATGGTTTTTCCCAAAAACATATTTTCTATTCTAAAAATGATTCGCCCAAATTCTATAGGATAAAATTATTATACCTTAAAAATCGCCAAAATTTTATACAAACTATATAAAATCCTTAGAAATTTGATTTTTTTTATAAAAATATTGCCAAATATTTATAGTTGCCAAATATTCTACATTTTAAAATAATTTTCAATCCTTAAAATCATCCTTGACAATGAAGACCTATAAAATTTTATACGAGGGTCATTGATTAGTGGATGGGCGAGATGGATTCTCAATCATATCCTATTGTAGGTCCCACCTAGTTTCCTTAGAAAAGTTTCAAAGAAAAGGTGTTAATCGTCGTGCAAATTGAGGCAATGACTTGATCAGAGTCATTAGATGTTAAGACCCAAGAGTAGTCAAATATGAAGACCGAACGCATCTGAGTTCATCATTGGAGCTTGGGGTTAGGGGTGACTTATGTCTCCATGAGAGAAAGAGGACCCCAACGATGACAATGAAAGACCCTCAGAGATCGAAATTGTTGAATTGTTGATCCATGTGGAAAATTCCATGTCAGTGCCACATTGGATGGCATGAGGGACATGTAGCCACATGGATTCCACATGGAAGTAAGTTGAAAAACATCGGGAGGTCATAATTATTGATGTCAAACTAGAAATTGGACAAGATTATAGTCATTGGAAATCTCTTGACAAGCAAAATCCATTTACGACGAGCAATGATAAAAACAAAGCCGACGGTCCTAGGAATAACAACAATACTACTACTATATCATTAGCTCCTTACTTTACTTTTTCAACTTGGGGTTCATACAAGATTGAGAGGTGTTGTGCAATGTATATGTAGTATGCATTGATAGTAGTATAGGTTTGAGACTAATCAAGGGTTGGAATACATGAAATGTGCAAAAAAGTGAAATGACAAAAAGAAACTTAACCTACTTCTGAAAATCACACCAAATTAAAATAACAAGTAATTTAGTTTGGAGAAGAAAATACTTTAATTTAAAAACTAAACCATAAAGAGAAAACTGAAAGTAGGAAGTGAATTCATTCTAGTGTATGACAAAAGTTGCAATTTAAATCAAAGTTAAACCAATGCATAAACTAAACAAGTTATTTTAGGCCTAACCCTTTGATCAATAGCAAGCCATATCTCTTCTTAATGTTTATTGTTGTTCTCATGAAAAGAATATTAAGATAAACTGAATTCTAGAACCAAAAAACAATCCTACATGAGGTTTCTACAGGGAAACTCCTACAGGAAGCCAAAAAGAAGCCTAGAAAGATAGTGTAATTATTTTGAAGCATCAACAAAGCTAGACTACAATAAAATGAAATAGATCTGAGGTTCTTGTCCTTGAAAAGGAACACAAGAGTGTTCCAAGAGGTTGTTGAATCTTTTTGCAGGATGCCTACTGTAAACTTGACAGAAAGAAGAATTAATCATTCAAAACTATGTTAATATTCAAAAGAGAATGAAATGTTAACTAATCACTAACTTAACATGCAAAGAACTAAAGGAATTGCAACAGGGTCCTTGAGCCCTCTTTAGTGGGCCCTACCGAAGAAGCACAAGGAACCTTCAGAAAAATCTAATAAGATGGAAACAATACCATCTTTATTCCATTAACATCAATAGTACATTAAGAACAAAAAATTCTCTAATTCTTCAACAAAAGTATTCAGAGAAAAGTCTCAATACAATATTATCAAAAATTTGTCTCTTCTCTCCTAGGCTAGAGGTCTATATATAGTCTTGGGAGTTCAAACTCCTTGCTTAGATTGAGAAGAGAAGTGGGGAAATAGGGGATCTCAGACAATACCATCTAGATATCGTATTGTTGCTAATCACAAGTGGATTTTAATGAATAGAGGGTGCTCAAGGGGTGGGTGGGAACAATGTCTCTTGATTCTTGGTTGTTAGTGCTCTGAGGAGGACAAAATCCCATGTTTTTAGGATGTTGGTGCCCTTAAGCTCTTTTGATTCATGGAGTTCGACATGATTGGTGCTACACATATATTTTGGCATAGATATTAAAGAAAAAATGTATAATATACACAAAATTCCACCTAGATTTTCATCCTCATTCAGGTATTCTTTTTTTTCCAGGTATTCTTTTTTTCCCTTTAATATATCTTCATTATTTGGATGGATTGAGAGAATCTATACTATCAATCACATCTAGATTTTGTGTTTTCATTGTTGTTGTAAAGTCTTTCCTAGTCATTGTCTTGTTGTAAACTTTTAGCATTCATCCATTTAGTAGCAAGGGAATTCCTTCTTCATCAATAGTTCCTATCTAGACTGAACCATTATCATAGCATTTTTTGATAGTGCAGGGCCCTAACCACATGGTCATCAGCTTTCCCTTGAAGTATTTGAATCTTGAATCATATAAGAGGGCCCAATCCCCTTCTTCGAACTTTCTATGCTTGTTTTTCATGTCATGCCAATCTTTTCTTTGTTGCTACATGTTGTGCCCCTACAACATCCTCCTAGTTTTATTTTCTTAGCCTCTATCAAAGATAAGAAATTGGTCCCCCCTTTAATTCTTCCAATCGGAACCCTCACACTCTCTCTCTCTCTCTCATGCAAATAGCTACACCCAAGTTCTCCCCACCCTACCTCGCTTTACCACTTCCAGTTACTCCTCAGATCACTTATACCCGATGATCCGCACTTCGGTGAGTCTCCTATTCCTGGGCTAAGCGCACATCCTTCTCCCACCTTTGCATTGACATGCCATTGGTTTTTTCATTAGTTTGTCATCTACCTCCCTTTGAACTTTGCCAAACCTCACTGACTCACATCTTCATCGTCGATGAAATTCGCATGATCAATATCGTCTCACCGATATTGGCCACATTATTATATTCATCATGTGCACGATTTTCAACAACTAACTCACTTCTACTCATGTCGTTGCATCACATAACAACGACGCTCTCTCCCTTTCGCTTCATTACATTTCTTATTGACGAGGTTCACCTCTTCTTCGCAAAACACTACCCATTGACAAGTTTCTCTCTCATGTCGCAAATGCATGAGCGAAAGATCGAGGACAATCCGCTTCCTCTGGCGAATGTTGATTAGGTCAACATAGCCCACTTTGGCCTTGAGGCTTATCTCATTCCCCTCCCAACTCAGATCCCTTCTTGTTGTGTTCATTCAGTCTCCTAACATCTCCAATGACTAAGCTCTTCATGTCTATTTAGTCATCTAGTTGTTGATTTCCGATCTCACTTGATACACTTAATATTGCAACCATAATTAAGTTTATCAAGTTTGCATGCCATACTAGCTTGATTGCTTTGCGTTCCCTGGCGTTATTACTAAATCTTCATTGTGAAAGCGTCATTCAACATCATATGGGGTAACACAATGCCTATTGGTCTTGCATTTGTTGTGAAACACACTTCGAAAGAAAATTGGTCCTCTCTGCTCCTGGGCAGTACTAAGTGCTCACATCATATGGGGTAACACAATGCCTATTGGTCTTGCATTTGTTGTGAAACACACTTCGAAAGAAAATTGGTCCTCTCTACTCGTGGGCAGTACTAAGTGCTCCCGGGCAGTACTAAGTGCTCTAAGTGTCAATTGGCAATTTTGACGAACTTATAATTTCATATGAATAACGCATCATTGCAAAGTGCATGTTCATCATAGATGACTAGGGAAATAAATTTTAAGTAAAAAATAGTAAATGAGGGACCCGAACTTTCATTAAAAAAAAAAATGCCTTTGGTGCAACTTTCTTTCATTAATTGTATGTTTTCCAGCATTGTGACTCCAAGGCAACTGACGAAATCGAAAACTCATAACCGGTGCAACTTTCTTTCATTAATTGTATGTTTTCCAGCATTGTGACTCCAAGGCAACTGACGAAATCGAAAACTCATAACCAGAAGTATGGTATGGTTGGTTGTATCGTCAGGTGCGCATCTCTACATTCGTCATGGCGCAAAAGACGGTTCCTCGATCAAAGGTCATATGAGAAGGTTATGTATGCTGGAAGTCTCCTCCAATAGCATCGGCATAAGGCTCAATAGTTCTCGGTTCCTCGATCAAAGGTCATATGAGAAGGTTATGTATGCTGGAAGTCTCCTCCAATAGCATAAGGCTCAATAGTTCTCGATTCCGCGGAAAGGTGCTCCGTATAAAGGTTTGGTTTTACAATAAGTCCACTAAAAACATTAAATGAGTTTTTATTTCATTTAAAAAAATTGAATTATTGGAAATTAATAACGCATAAAAATAGATGAACTTTAATATAAACCTTTGGTGATATGGGGCATGGAGAGAAAAGGGAATAATTAATGTTTTTTTTTTTAAGCTGTGCACAGATATCAAGGTAAATTCAAGCTGGTCGGCAATCATGGAAACAACTTCTTCGAACTCCATCGGAGGAAATGAGGTAAACATTGCGGAACGATGATCGGAGGACTTAATATTAACATTGTCGAATGATGATCGGAGGATTTAGAGGAAACGTTGCAGAGAGGAATGTTGGAGGAGAACTCTGTCGAACCCATCGGAAGACTTGAGAGGAACTTCTCCGCAAACCATCGGCGAAGTCAGTACGAAGTGCCCCGAGCATCTTCGGAAGACTTAGAGGAAACTTTTCCGATCGGAGTGTTTAAGGAGAAACCTTCGATTACGCTCGGAGAGGTTCGAGGCATGCTCTCCGATAGGGTTTTGTTTTTGGTCTGCGTGAAGGGTATGCCCAAAATACGCCCACAGATTTCTTTTAAACCCGCCTACGATCTGGTAAGGAAGAGACCACCCACGAATTTGAGTGAGATCCCACAAAATTGTAGAAAGAACGCCCGCCAAATCTTAAAAAAATGTCCACGAAGTTGGAAGAAGAAACCCCACGAGATCTGATACAACCCCACGAAATCTGAGAAAAGAGCACCATGGTAACGAGAAACACAACAGGAGACCCCCACCTGCTGGTAAATTGACAAATCGTTTAGAAAAAAAACACAGGTTCCTCTATTATAGCCGTTGGAAATTGATTTTTCTACGGGCGAATAAATCCGTTGACGGTCCCTCTATTATAGCCGTTGGTAATGAATTTTTCTACTGGCGAAAAAATCCGTTGATGGTTCCTCTATTATAGCCGTTGGTAATTGATTTAACACAGGTGCAGCTAACACAACACCCAAACCCCCACTAAACTAACAAGATCAGTCTCAAATGGCGCTAGCTCATTCCTCTCGGTGGATTGGTCGATTCGTTTCATAAGTTGGGGAGGTGAATACCCGGGTCATTACATGATTAGTTGAGTAAAATTGGTGTTTACAGGCAAAGGTTGAATAACATGTTTGGGTCCATTTTTCTTAGTCCAAAACTGACCCCAAAACCCTAACTAGTTAGCGCTATCACTGTGAGCTATTGGTGTCTTGGAATAAATCCTGTTGGGGCGCCTACATAGGTGATGTCTTCTATTTGTTTTAGTTTCTTATAGCAAAGCGAACGAGGAGGCAACATTGGTTTCCCTTTCGAGATAGTTAACTGGGTGGAACGATCTAACCACGTTTGCAGCATTTCCTCAACTGAAATTATTATCGAGGAAGAAGATAGCGTTTGTTGGCCAAGTAAAATAAATGTGCATGGCCATTTCGAAAGCAAAAGGGCGCACCCTTTTTTTTTGGTAAGAACTACACTCATATCGTTGAGAAAGTGATATATTAGGTAATCCTTCTCAATTAATTCAAAAAAATATAGCAGTGTCAGTTGAACTAAGACATGTGCGTGCCCTTTTACAATTTGAGGTTCAGATGTGAACCCCTGTCACCCTCTTCCATATAAAAAAAAGAGAGCCATGCAAGACCGTTCTTAATCACAGTCACCAATGCCAAAGAGCATTTCATAGAACGTACGCTAACCTGTTTGATCGCTGAATAGTTTCGCCACATCCCACAACGTTTCGAAGAAGCTCATTGGTCATTTGATGATAGCGATTAGAAGTGAGCCAAGACCTCCAAAAACCACGCCTTTCACTGAAACAACCCATCAACACCATGAATTCAAATATGATTTGAATTGTTGACGAATCATGATTCTTATTAGCACCATCGGTAAACGAAGACCACGCCCAGAAAAAAAAAAAGACTTAACTCAATCAACGCTCCAAACGTTTGAGTCCGGCAAGCACAGGACATTTTTGATAGCAAGCGCTCTGATCGACATAATAATAATCCCATCGATCAGTCCGATCACTTAACGCTAAGTCCCTAGATTAATTCGGCATACTTTGTATTAAGTAAGTCTAGGGCACCCGTGACGATGACACAAAGGCAAAATCTAGGCTTAGGTATTGCAACGATCACTTTCTCAGAGAGCTTAAAAGAAGGCGCGCCAACACTATCACTATCAACTTCTCCGAGCACGACGGAGGAATTAGTACCAACTTCTCCGAGCAGGTCTGAGGAGGAGGTCTGAGGAGTTGGCACTAACGCTTCCCAGCAGGTTGGAGGAGTTGGCACTAACTCCTCCAAGCCGGTCGAAGGAGTTGTCACTACCTCTTGGGGTTGGAGGAGCGAGCATAAGAAAACTGGCTTTTGTAAAATGGTCATAACTTTTGACTCGGGTGTTCTTTTTGAGCATCAATTATGAGCAGAACCAGGGATTGAATCCACAGAAGCTCACTTGATATTTTAATCATTTAAAGCCTCAATTATTTTGATTCATGATTATTCTTGATAGTGTATTTTTTAGTTGGACTCATCTAATGTATGTTGAATGTTACCAGGTAGAGAGTGGAGGAGGGTTGCGCTCAGCATTTTAGCGATAAAATATGCCCCGTACCCAAAGCAAGTCTTCATGATGCACAAGACGCATATGGTCGAAATCCATGGCGACCTACTAGTGTTAGGGGACAAATTCAAAATTTAATTGTTGTCCTTGTTTCTCATCATCACAAAGAGGACGAGGAAAAACTTTGGAAGACGAAA
>ML788609.1:254366-274735 GCA_009831015.1 Picea engelmannii
TCTACTTCAAAATCATGAACAATGAGCCAGTAATCTTACTGCTATATGTGGATGACTTATTCTTAAGTGGAGAAGAAAATTTCATCACTGAATGTAAAAAGAGACTTGCCTCGGAATTTGAAATGAAAGACCTTGGACTAATGCATTATTTCTTAGGTCTTGAGGTATGGAAGAGTCCTAAGAGGATCTTCCTTAACCAAAAGAAGTACACGGTCAAAATCTTGAAGAGATTTGACATGTTGGAATGCAAGCCTATGAATACACCCATGGAAGCAAAGCTGAAGCTATTGGTCGATACTTTGTCAGAATTGATTGATGCCACACTGTACAGACAGATTATTGGATCATTGATGTACCTGATGAACACTAGACCAGACATTTGTTTTGTCGTGAACACCTTGAGTCAGTTTCTGGTAGAACACAGATGTGTTCACCTAGTGGCTGCAAAACATGTGATGAGGTACCTTAAAGGTACAATAGTTTATGGTCTCAGCTATGATGGAGATCATGATTTCACATTGAGTGGATATACTGATGCAAATTTGGAAGGAAGTGTTTATGACAGGAAAAACACTTTAGGATGTTGTTTCAGTTTGGGATCAGCTAGGATCTCGTGGCAGAGTAGGAAGCAATCTAGTATTTCTCTCAGCACATCGGAAGCAAAATACATTGCTACATGTTCTACCAACTGCGAAGCTATATGGATTCAAAAGTTATTGACCGACCTATTTGACTTAGAGATGAGAGAAACCTTGATTCTATGTGACAACCAGAGCTGCATAAAGATGACATAGAATCCTGTATTCCATGACAGGTCGAATCATATAGAGATCTGTTATCATTACATCCATGACATGGTACAAAGAGGATCCTTAAATCTCTAGTACATTAGCACGGATGAATAGGTTGTTGACGTGTTGACCAAGCCACTATCTCGTATAAAGTTTGAGTACTTTCGAGATAAAATTGGCATATTCTGAAAGGACCTTCCTCGAAAGGGGGAGTAGTTGTTGTTGTTGGAGCCGCCCTTGTTTTTTAACCCATCACAATTTTCATTTCGATGCTTGAAATCTAAAGATGGTTTTCTTTCTCCCTCCGAGATATCGATGATCTCTGAAGCTTGGTCACACAAGCATCGATGATTTTTCTACTCTCAAAACAAGTTCTACCTTTCGTAAAAATGTTTCATCTTTTTGTTCTACTTCGGATCTCACAGGTCGGATACTATAATTCATGTAATCTCCATATCCCGAGTCACGAAACAGTGAAGTCGTTTTAAATTTCCACTCAAGATAGTAACGAGGGTAAAATTTTCTTAACTCATGATTAGACGTCGTCGGGGTTTCGCGCCTCGTCGTTCGCCAAACCAAAATTTTTATTATCACAACCCTGATAGCCGAGGACACGAGGTCCTTTTGAATAACCCATGTCAAGGATGAAAGGTAAAAGTTAACCGTGGTAAAAGCTATTCTCATCGTCTCGCCACTCGGCACTATCTTTTTCGAAAGTTATGGCTTCTAAAACCCGACTCACGAAGTCACGATGTAATTATAACATGATTAATTAATCATTTAATCCAAGATTATCTTTCCTTTTAATTAATTCATGTTATCACGATCTCGTGGTTTCGTAGCTCAGCATGTGGATCTCCTAGAAACTTATCTTCGAAGCTCCAAGCTGCGATATGGCGAATAAAATAATTATAAAATTAATCAAGCCCCAAATCGTGATTATCTTTAATTAAACCAAAATCGGTCCTCGCAGTCTCGGGAGTTGGAGACTCAAAATGTTAAAGGAAAATCCCCGATATAACGAATAGCGATAAATTGATTAATGTTGGCGAGATTGGATTAATTAAGCTAAATCAAGACATATCCCGCGTTTCGATGCCTGCACGATTTACGAGGGGGCCTTTTCTCTCCATACACCAATTGACTTTTAAACCGCCAAAATTTATGACATTAATGAGGAAATAGGGTAAATCTATGAATATAAGATCGGATTTTTACGGCATAAATGTATTTCTAATTATGATTTGACAGGTTTGTTTTGAAAGGTACCGAGTTTTCAAATATATGAAAGAGTTGCGCTTCATTATAACGAATGTATTTTCATAGCACGCAGAGGTCATCAACTTCTGAGTAAACTGACTTCTGTATGTATATGCAGTTCTATCGCAGAAGAGCTAAAATGCAAGCTCCAGCCATGGCTCCGCGGAAAGAATCAAAGGTGAATGTTGAGGTTTCAGGACAAGGCTCAGACAATGTCTCTGATACTTCGCCCTGAAGCATCGACTCGGTCCCGAACTGGTCACATGTTTCAGATACTCTGCAAGCAGAGTTGGTGGACTATTCTGATGACTCCGACGAAAACGAAAGCGATGACTTAACCACCAAATACAAAATAGTCGTCCAATCCAGAATGCACAGAATAGCAGCCAGATCGTGATTGCTTCCATATTATGACATGATCCGATGGGCGTTGGATCATGTGGACATACTGACCAGGACTATCATGAATAAGAAGAAAGTCACCGTCGGAACCTTTAGGCCGGAGCATCTGCAAACCATGTATAAGTTACTCGCAATGTCCGAATACACATATGGCACAGAGTTCTTGGAGGAATTCAAGGAGAAGGAATGCATACAGTACGATAAAACCATGGCCAGCTTGATAAAGGATTGGGTTTCAAACACATCGAAGTTCAGAGCTGATAACCAGGGCATATATTCAATCGCTTCTTTAGAGCCGCAGTACATATATGTGGCAATGATGACGTGCCAGTTATATGGGAGAGAGGACACAATGCATTTTTTCCTAGCGTGGGTACCCCTTATGTTTTGGGTCGTAGAAGGTTGTTCATTTGATTGGACAAAGTTGCTTTCGGATAGCTTGGCCAATCGGGTCATAGAGTATCGGGAGCAGAAGGAAAATGGAAGGTTTTCCTCATTATTCATGGACGCAATTTGTTCTATGACACCTTTTCCATTAATGAGCTAGGGTTGGACTCTGGCCGAAGACAAACCCATACATGTATATCATGAAAAACTATGGGAAAACAAAGCAGAAAATTTCGCATATGAAATTTTTAACTGGGTGATAGTGCCCCTGCATATCGCCATTTTTGGTCACCCACCACCCCGTATCTCAGACAACATTGTGACAAATCTAAGAAGCATAGCGGACTGGTACGTGGAGGCAGAATTTTCATACCTTAGAGTTTTCGGGGCCTCTGTTCCCCCGCATGCGCTGCCATTGTTCATTCCTGACAAGCTGGCTTGTCGCGAGGTCACCCGGCAGACGGTAATTGGCGGTGTAAGTAAAGAGCTCAAAGGGTATTCAAAGAAGGTATGTCTGTCTTTTCCCATTCGTTTGAATTCTTATTCTTTATTAGATTTCAGGCATGCCAAAGCTGAGGTTGCTGCCCTGCAAGACCTTAATTTGGTCTCCATCGAATACAAGAAGCACGATCCACAGAGGGTCGTGAGTAATCATTTGGCTAATTGCGGGCTCAAAAGATTTGAACATGAGAATTCACCCTCGGATGACATTTTCCGAGGAGCGAGGTCCTATGAGGAAATTCTAGTCCAGATTCAATCCTTGGCACCCGAGGATAGAACCGAGGTATTGAAATTCCAGGAAAATCGACGTAGTTGTCTCCCCACTGTATTGCGAGGTGAGGATCCAGGTATTTCGAAGATGAAACAAAAGGATGTTGAAGGTTCTAAATATGCAACTCCTGACCAGGGAAAACACCAGGACGAGGAGGAACAAACGAAGAATCCAGAAGCAGGGGAAAAGACTCCGGACCCGCCAAAGAAACAAAATCTGGAGACCGATATAAAGACCCCATAACCGCCAAAGAAGCAGAACCCGATCGATGCCCCGGGAAAATCAGCGAAACAGATCAGAGAACCCATCACATCTGTCACCCCCTTGCAGTCGACGCATGGAAATATAGAAGAAGGATGGATATTCAATGAGGAGTTGAGGCCCATAAGAGCAGAAGAACTCCCTCCGAATGAGTTTTTCTTTGATAAAAAGAGAAAAGCAGTAGTAATAAGGGAATTCTACCAGGTAGGAGAGTCGACTGCCAAAAAGTATAAAGTTATGATCGATAGAAAAGATAAAAAGAATGAGAAATTCGCCACTGAAATCATAGGGACGCTAGGAGTGTATGCCTCGGCGAATCAATTCTCGGTCGGACTTTTGAAGAACCAACTTAAAAGAAAAAATCGCATAATCAGGACTCTTGAAGCCAGATTGGCCTCAGCCACAGAGAATGCTAAAGTTCAGGCGAGCGTGGAAATGGAGTAGGCCAGATTGGCTGATAAAAATGAAATAGAGGTGCTCAAAACTAAGCTTGAGCAAGCACAGCTAGTGGTCCAAGATGGTCGGATGAAGGAAAGCCAACAGAGGAATTTGATTGAAGAGTTGCAGGCTCAGGTAGAAATTGTCGAGAGCAAAATGATAAACATTGGGATGTTCAAATCCCAGGCAATCAAAATTTGGAGCAAAATCTCTTTGGTTCAACAGAATTTGCTCGCCAAGGTGGGAGCGATCTGGGAAATCTGTCTGTTGGTCAATCAAGTTTCCGAGAACCTGTCTGCCAGAGAAAGGGATGTCGGAGCGGCTCGGGTCACCTTCCAGGAAGCGGTGATAGCCACGAATAACAGAGTTTCGGCAGGTGCTCCCAGGCTCACCATCTCAGAACAAACCCGAGGAAATATTATGTTAAAGGAATGGGAGCATAACATCGCTGAAGGCAAGCAACAAGCCCAAAAGATAACCAATTTCTTGGAGGAGGCTTTCAATTCTATAGACGGCGAGCTACTGGGCATTGACAATGGAGGCGATGCTAAGACATTGATGCAGATGAATGTGGAACAGATCTCACTTGATCTGAAGGAAAAGGAAGAGAGAGATTCAGCCGATATCTCTCAGATGACTGTGGTGGACATAGTCCAAGTTGATAAGTGCATGATCAAAACCAACACGCAACTATGTGCCATCGACATCATCGATGGACAGATGGATGAGAGGCTACAACAGTTAGCCCGTGAATGCTACTTCTTCGAACCCATTTGTCAAGCTGAACCATTGCGGATAATATCTCAGCTTGTGGAAAGATGTATCATCTGTACCGCGCTCACACAACGACAAACACCTGGCACCAAGTGAAGACACAGTAGGAGAAATGGAGCGATTGCACTCCTCCCTGTTGTAACCGAAATTTTGTGACTATTGAGATGCTACCTTATTTGCAAAATTGTATAAATATATGAGAGAAAGAAATAAACAAGGCTGGACCTTTTTGTGTCGTTTGCAATAGAGTTTTACATTGAGAGTTAATACAAGAAGATCTGGAGATTCTCAATTCCGTCACTACTGTATTACAAGTTTTCTTCCTTGTATCTCATTTTTCCATTTTTATTCATATTCCTAATTGATGTGCTTCGTTATACTTTAGTACGACCACTACTATAACGAATGAATTTGGGTTTTCTGTAATTGTTTATTGTCTTTCCTCTGCACCAGCTATCAGCGGGTGTAAGACCAATCTGCATTTTCATAATTCTACATATATTCTTTGTTACATCGGTTATTTTCTTACATATTTGCCTCTTCCGTTTATATCGTGAGGTCTTCCCCTGGTAGGAACCTTACACTATAGATGGCTCAATGTTTTTCTCCCACCTCACACCTTTATTAAAATATAATACAGTTACGGGAAAGAGCCTTTGATTTGCATCCCTATTTTATTTCTAAAACCATAAAATCTCTTTTATACGACCAAATTGAGACAACACTTAATCTTTCTCTAAAGTTTTTCTCACTTTTTACTGTTCCCCCATGACTGTCCCTGTACCGACATAACCTAATATCGAACCCGAACTATTGGACCAAACACACATTGCTTTAAACCTTTTCGACATAATTCTTAAAACTGCTACTAACCAGGTCGAACTGGAACGTTCATGGGCAACCATTGAACAAGATATAACTATCCAGGAACAGTTGGAAGCTAGACAATGCCAACGCATAAATATTCCCTAGTTTCCTTTACTGAAGGTTGACGTTTTTCTCTTCTCCATATTTTACCCACTTTCGGATGCCTTGACACTGTACTTTTAATCCTTAAGTACAGACTCAGGAACAACATCTTTCTAGCACCGTTGTCGGGGATCGAAGTTACGAAATCTTTTTCCCTGGGAAAACGACAATTGTTTTTCGTCGAAAGTGTTATCCTTTGATAGTGAACAAAGAGTACACACCTTTTAAGGATTTTTATCTTTCACTTGGCAACTCCACGAGAAATAAAATGGCATCCGGTCGAAGGAATACCAGACAAAACCCGGATGGTAAGCAGATTACGCCCGTTACTGATCCTGAAAAAATTCTAAAGGCGAGAGGCTCTTTTAAGCCAACCGCTACAGTTTACAAACTTAAAACCCTAGCACTGAAGACTAAGAGTCCTTTCGAACCCTCGACTTCGCTCATTCCTCTCTTTGACGCTAAATATTCAACGCCAATCTGCTCTAAGGTTAGGAGTGAGATTCATCCAACAGTCCCCTTAGCACACAAAGGAAAGGGCCCTCTTGAAAGTTCGTCGGCTTTTGAAATACCATCTTTTCTTCGGTTGAATTTCCCGACTTCACCAAATTCTGAAGAGTGTGTTACACACTCTGTTCCCACACCCGTCGTTTCTCCCAATTTCGTCTCTTGCAAATCCGAGGAACTGAGTCCTCGCGTTCCTTATCCTTTCTCATTGGACTTTCCTCTTCATGAAGAAAATAAAGATTCCCTTTTAATCTTCCAAAATCCCCTTTACAACTTTCCACAGACAACGATGGCAGCCTCCGGAGGAGGAGGTGGAGGGTTTATAGGAGGAGGTGGAGGTTTTATCGGAGGAGGAGGGGGAGGAGTCCCTCTAGGAGGCGATGGAGGTCAAGGGCCTACCCCCCCTCCCATATTTTTCATGAAAGTCGCAGCCAGATACGCTCCGTTAGTATTTCCCATCCCCCTACACGATCTTCCAGAAAATTACATAAAAAATTTACCGAAATTCACCGGGGAGGGGGATCTGACCGCGACCGAACATATTAATTTTTTTGACCAATTCGCAGATATCTTTGGTATCGAGCACGAGGATGTATATTCTAGACTCCTTGTCCAAACTTTTGAAGTTTAGGTCCGAACTTGGTTTCGGAGCCTACCCGCAGCTTCTATCATGTCATATGACGCTTTGGAGGATGCTTTCCTCAGACAATGGGGCGAGCGAAAAGACCATCTCTATTACCTAACCGAATTTGGGTCTTTGAAGAAAAAGAACTCAGAAACAGTCATGGAATTCATTCAGAGATTTAACAAACTGTACAATAAAATCCCAACTGAGGTTAAACCATCCCAACCCGCGGCCAAAGTGACTTTCACCAGAGCTTTCGAGCCAGATTTCACATTACTTTTGCGAGAGAGAAGGGGAGCCACCTTGAACCATATGTAGGATGATGCAATAGAAATAGAGTCTAATATGATGGCTTCGAGTAAACTTAAAGCTATATTAGAAACTGGAAACCGAGAGACCAAGAGATTTAGAGAACAAGCAGATCTTCAAGGTCCAATAGAGCCTCAGACGATAGGGTGGATGATATGGCTAGAGTGATCAAAGAACTGTCAAATAAAATATCCAGAATGTAACTCAAGCAGGCCAAGGCCGACTCTTACCCCAAAAAATATTTCAAGATAAATCAAAACCCCCCTAATCAACAAAGACAAATAAAAAATGAAGATCAAAAGATACAAGCTCCCTTAAAAAATGAAAACTTTATAGGAGCGAACGATTTTCAAGACTACGGAGATTCGGATAATGACGTCACGAACTTCGGTGATGACTGTACTCAACCATATCTGACTCGCGAAGACTATGAAAAATATTTAAACACACCTCAACCGTCTAATGAGGGAGAAGATGGTGATCACACTGATCTCTGTGAATCTCAACCAGAAACTGAGATGATGATCGCTGATTTTCAACCAAAGTACAATCTAAGATCTAAGAGTAAGCCCACCTCAACGACTCAACCCAAGAAAATCCTTCAAAGAGGCCAAGCTTATGAACCTCCTTCAGACAAGACCTCATTACCCAACAATAAAACTAAAGTAGTAAGCAATCAGGAGTCCGAGGTGAAAAAAGTTGAAACTCAAACACCAGAAACTGAACCAGTAAATAAAGGTACGTCTTCAACTAGGACCATGAGGGATAAAGCGGTCCAGACAAATAAGTCTGAAAGGAAATATGCACTATTCACAACCAGATAAACAGACAAGGTGAGCGGAGCTTTCATATTTTAAAATGAGTTAAACAAAATCAAGATACCAATCCCTTTGGTCGAGCTAGCGAAAAAACCTGTTTATCGGAAGCAAATTGCCAAAGCGATGGGCGTCTCTGAGCTAGAAAGCCAGTCCAATGTTATAAACTTGGAATATGACAGACCTAACATCACCTTTGGTCCCCATTTTGAAGGTTCCAAAGACAACATCGCTCCCTTTTATATCACTCTGAATGTATATGATCAGTTGCTGCATAATTGTATGTTAGACTCCGGGGCTTCCGATAATGTTATGCCCAAGATTATAATGGACAAGTTGGGTCTCCAGATCACAAGTCCTTATGGAAATCTGTACTCTTTTGACTCGAGAAAGGTTAAATGTATGGGGATGATAAAAGATCTGGTAGTTACCCTGGCACAGGTCCCGGTTAAGAGTATCCTGATGGATGTGGTTATCGCAGATATTCCCCCTAAGTATGGCATGCTGTTATCTAGGTCATGGGGAGCCAAGTTGGGGGGTTCTCTACAGTTGGACATGATGTATTCCACAATCCCTGTGTTCAGTGGTCAGTTCACTCGGTTGTACAGAGAAACAATATTAGCATATACAGTCAATGACCCTCAAAACCAGAACAACTTCCCTATTTACATTGCGGACCAGGATATGGGAAAACGCATCTTGTTTTTTGATGATGGCTTGGATAGTTGTCCAGAGGAAATCGATATAAAGCGAGAAGATTCAAGTCACATGACAGAAGATCTGTGTAACATCGAAGTCTGGAAAATGTATTTTGATGGGGCTGGATCTTTTGAAGGGGCAGGTGCAGGAATGCTTTTAGTGGCTCCTGAAGGTAAATTCATTGTTCCTTTCTCCTACCGACTGTAGTGGGACATAGATTACACTAACAACGTATGCAAATATGAAGCATTGATCTTAGGATTAGGGGCTGCTAAACAGCTAAATATAAGAAACTTGGAGGTATATTGTGATGCTGAATTAATAGTCAAACAAATAAATCGACAGTACCTAGCCAAGCATCCCAGAATAAGAACGTACATAAATTGTGCTTGGGATCTCATGGAAAAAAATTTCTCATCCTTAAACGTCCATTTTATCCCTCGCGCCAAAAATCTACAAGCTGATGCATTGGCAAAGGCAGCTTCAACCTTCTCTCCTCCCATGACCGTCAAATGGAAGTATCACATTGAAATCAAATACAAACCCTCCATACCAGACAATATCTGACACTGGAAAGTCTTTGAAGATAAGGAACAAATTAAGAAATTTCTTGCAGCAGTGGGTGAGTTCTCTGAAACTCATGCAGACCAAGTGAATCAAAATGACCCGATGTGGATCATGCAAGAGGGGGAAGATCCTGAAACCTTCCAAAAAAAAAATTGTGGATCATCGTATGTTGGTCCTTAAAAGCAACCAGATTCCGAAAGGTTTAATTCCTTTAGAAAGACTTTTTGATCAAAACGACGTACCTATGAAATCCAACGTGCAACCCCAACCAGAAGAAGTGGAGGACTGTGATATAGGAACTGAAAAAGAATCCAGGGTAGTAAAGATATCCAAGTTCCTCCCTCCCGAAGTAAAATTCAAGTACAAAGACCTACTCAGACAGTACAAAGATGTTTTCGCCTAGTCTTACGATGAGCTAAGAACGTATGACACTTCCATAATTGATCACAAAATACCTTTGAAGCCTGGGGTCAAACCGTTTAGGGAAAATCTTAGGTAAATTAACCCCATTTTGTTACCCGTGATTGAAAAGGAAGTTAAGAAACTTTTAGATGCGAAAATAATCGTACCCCTTAGATACTCGGACTGGGTGGCAAACCTGGTCCCGGTCAGGAAAAAGAATGGAGAAATCAGACTGTGTGTGGATTTCCGAAACTTAAATAAGTTTTCTCTCAAGGATAATTATCCGCTACCCAAAATGGACCATGTCCTAGAAAAAGTAGTTGGAGCAAATCGAATGTCTATGATAGATGGGTTATCTAGTTATAACCAAATCGCCATGAACGAACAAGACAGGGAAAAAAATTCTTTCACCACACCATGGGGTACATTCATGTATGACAAAATGTCATTTGGTTTGATGAATGCAGGGGCTACATTCCAACACACTATGGACATCACTTTTGTATGAGAAAGAGACAAGTTCGTAGTCATCTACCTCGATGATTTGACGGTTTTCTCTAAAACCGATGAAGAGCATTTGATCCATCTAAAACAGACTTTCGAAAAATGCCGCAGGTTTGGTCTATCTTTGAACCGAAAGAAATCACATTCTGCTATGCGGGAAGGTAAGCTTTTGGGCCATATCGTATCTAGGGATCGGATCAGGATTGGTCCTAAGATGATTGAAGCAATAGAAACTATAAATATTCCCAGAAATGTAAAAGAGATTCAATCCTTCTTAGGAACAATAAATGTTTTACGAAGGTTTATCCCCAATTTCGCTGAGATCGTCAAATTGATCACAGGAATGTTGAAGAAGGACAGCGAAGTAAATTGGACAACCGAGGCTAGAGCATCGTTCGCGCATATAAAAAAAGTCATAAGCGAGGCACCTGTGTTAGCAAGCCCAGATTATCTGAAAGATTTTCTTATCTTCTCGTTTTCCTCTGAACATACTATAGCTGTGGTGCTCCTACAAAAAGATGAAGGATTCAAACGGTCGATCACATCTTTTAGCAAGAGCCTTAGAGACGCAGAACTGAAATATGACATAATAGAAAAATAGGCGTACGCAATGGTAAAAGCGCTAAAGGAATTTAGAACCTATGTGTTGCATTCGAAAATAATCGCGTACGTGCCTACCAGTTATGTGAAAGATAAACTGGTACAGCCAGACAGTGATGGAAAAAGAGGGTGATGGCTCGCTAAAATCCAAGAATTTGATCTGGAAGTTAAGTCGACTAAATCGATAAAAGGGCAAGGCCTGGCCAAACTCTTAGCTGAGTCAAATTTCAGAGCTCTTGATATCAATTGCCTGCAGGAAGGCGACGAAGACTCAGACCTAAACGAGCCAGGTGAAGAAACAAGTCCAACCCAGATCGAAGAAAATTTCATATCGTCGGGCTGGTATAGAGACATAGTGTTTTAATTGTTGAACCTAAAATGCCCAGATGAACTATCACCATCTAAATGCAGAACTTTAAAACTCCATGCAGTCAAATATTGTATAGCCGAAAGTCAACTATATTGGAAGGATCCACTTGGGTTCCTGCTAATCTGTTTACTTGAATCAGAAACTCAGCGCGTCATAGACGAATTTCATAAGGGAGTCTGTGGAGGGCATTACGCATGGAGAGCTACAGCCTACAAGATCTTGAGGGCTGGGTACTACTGGCCGAAACTCTTTTCGGACGTCAATGCCAAAGTGTGCGCCTGCAACCCTTGTCAACTATTCGCAGGTAAACAAAAGCTTCTTGCACTGCCTCTGGTTCCAGTTAAAACTGAAGCCCCATTTCAGCAATGGGGTCTAGACTTCATAGGCGAGATCAATCCCCATTCCAGTGCTCAACATAAATGGATCTTAACAGCCACAGATTATTTTACAAAGTGGGTGGAATCCATTCCTACCAAAAGGGAAACAGACTCGGTGGTGATCGATTTCTTGGAAGACAATATTTTGTCAAGATTCGGTTGTCCCCGAAAGATAGTTACCGACAATGCCCAGGCCTTTAAATCTATGGCTATTATCAGTTTCTGTCAGAGGTATGACATCATTCTCGACCATTCCACATCATATTACCCCCAGGGGAATGGATTGGCTGAATCATCTAACAAGAGCCTGGTAAACATAATCAAGAAAGTACTAGATGAAAATAAAAGGTCTTGGCATGTGCACTTGAAATACGAATTATGGGCAAACCACATCAGCACTAAAAGGTCTATCGTCATTTCGCCGTTTCAAATGGTCTATGGGACATATGCGGTCCTACCTATAAACCTAACACTTCCAGTGATGAAGTTATGGCAGGATCAAAACAAAGAACCCAATCATGTAACCAAGAGAATAAATCTGTTGATTGAGGTTCAACAGCATAGAGTTGAAGTCGATGAAAAAATGCAGAAGTACCAAGATGATATGAAAACATTGTTTTACCGCAAGGCAAAGGACAGGGAATTTCTTCCAGGTGATTTAGTGCTAAGATGGGATGCAAGAAAAGAGGAAGCCGTGAAGCATGGTAAATTTGACCACCTCTGGTATGGACCATTCAGGGTCTCGGCTCCAGAAGGAAAAAATTATTTCCTACTGAAAAATATAGACGGAGAAGTCCTCCACTCTCCTGTCAACGGGCGGTATCTAAAGCATTACATGACGTAACAGTCGCCAATTAAAAAAAAAAAAAAAAAGTTTAATAAATAAATAAATTTTTGATATATATATTCTGTGTACATATATATATTTTCGTTTAAATATTTCTTTTGATTTTCCTTTTCATTCATGAACTTTCGACGCATTGCAAATAAGATTCGTATTTGTTTTTTTACAGGATTCCAGCTGCATACGAAACTAGAAAGAAAAGTAATTTGCAAGTCGGTGTCAGAAACAGATCGGCATAAAACAGGTGATACTTAAAGTAGTTTCATATTGCGCAAAGAAAGTGAAATGAAAAGGTAAAAAGGAGCTTTCTCAAAAACACATGTTATGAAGAACTGTTAAAAAAAAAAAAACGAGGTAACGTCGTTCAAACTGCAATATTGGCTAAAATGTTAGATAACAGAATTGTTTTCTTGGCTTGATGATATTTGATTTAAAATAATGATACACTAAATCTAAAGACGGTCAGTCAAAATAAACTATCCCCAAAGATATCTACAAGAGTCAGTCTCAAACTGTTTGACCTCTGTATTTTCAGTCAATGAATCGCTACCTGGCATCCTGTCTATCTTCGGGTCTAACTTTTAACAAGTCGCCATCTTCCTGTGTCATTACGAAAGGATAAAAGTTTTTCGTTTTAAACCTCGTGATTTTCGAAATAGATCTTGAAAATAAAGCAGGTCTTCACAACTACTCAATTCCCCGCTAAACGAAGGAACGTTTAGAGCGATCCTAACTTTCCTAGGTTTTTCAATGGTATCGGAGGATTAAATCTTGCTCAAACGGGATGCCCTTTAAAAGTTATTTTCCTTTTCTCCCTAAAAACGAAGATGTTATGAAGGTCAAGGGAAGGTTGGTACCGAGTAATCAAAGTAAGTTGACAGACCTCTAATGAAAAATATTACACAGATATCAGCCCTGATACAAACTGATTGCCCCCATCTTCGTGCTCAAAAAAGTAAATTATAAGACATGTGGTGAAAGGAAATTCAGAAATGATTGCCCCCACCTAGTCCAAGAAGACGATGAAAGGAAATTCAGAAATGATTGCCCTCGTCTCAGCATTTAAATGCATAAATATATTCCGAAGTGGTGAAAGGAAATTCAGTGAAAGGGGCCAGATAACTTCACCGAGGTACTAAACAGGCTCGCTGGCAGTGAAGCAATGTATGAGATATCTGTAAGGATGTTATACATGAATATCACTCTACTATGGTGACCAATGCTTTATAAAACCTGATCCACATCCCAAATTCAGACGGGACTCCCCAATTAAAAACATATAATCTCATTATTTTGATGCAAGTCGAGAGCCACAAGATCTATTGAGTCTCCTAGGACTGTTTCGATTGTCTTAAGACATGCCTAAATTTAGTAATGGGAAAGGGAAAATTGTGAAAGGGACTACAGTTGTGTTTGAAAAGAGTATCTGATTTTGAAAAAACTTTTCAAGGTAAAGAACGGAGTCTTTTTCCCCCTTCGATCCTCTTTTCTCGGAACCTTTCCTCCTGATTGAGATTTTGACTCCATTTACCCAATATTGGCACGTGGTCTACTGTTCTTCCTGCCTCACAGGAAGGCGGGATCCCTAGTTGGAGCCTATGTTGGAGCCGCCCTTGTTTTTTAACCCGTCACAATTTTCATTTTGATGCTTGAAATCTAAAGATGGTTTTCTTTCTCCCTCCGAGATATCGATGATCTCTTAAGCTTGGTCACGCAAGCAGCGATGATTTTTCTACTCTCAAAACAAGTTCTACCTTTCATAAAAATGTTTCCTCTTTTTGTTCTACATCGGATCTCGCAGGTCGGATACTATAATTCATGTAATCTCCATATCCCGAGTCACGAAACAGCGAAGTCATTTTAAATTTCCACTAAAGATAGTAACGAGGGTAAAATATTCTTAACTCATGATTAGATGTCGTTGGGGTTTTGCGCCTCGGCGTTCGCCAAACCAAAATTTTTATTATCATAGCCCCGATAGCCGAGGACACGAGGTCCTTTTGAATAAACCATGTCAAGGATGAAAGGTAAAAGCTAACCGTGGTAAAAGTTGTTCTCGGCGTCTCACCACTTAGCACTATCTTTTTCGAAATTTACGGCTTCTAAACCCCGACTCACGAAGTCACGATGTAATTATAACATGATTAATTAATCATTTAATCCAAGATTATCTTTCCTTTTAATTAAGTCATGTTATCACGATCTCGTGGTTTCGTAGCTCAGCATGTGGATCTCCCAGAAACTTATCTTCGAAGCTTCGAGGTGCGATACGGCGAATAAAATAATTATAAAATTAATCAAGCCCCAAATCGCGATTACCTTTAATTAAACCAAAATCGGTCCTCGCAGTCTCGGGAGTTGGAGACTCAAAATGTTAAAGGAAAATCCCCGATATAACGAATAGCGAGAAATTGATTAATGTTGGCGAGATTGGATTAATTAATCTAAATCAAGACATATCCCGCGTTTCGATGCCTGCACGATTTACGAGGGGGCCTTTTCTCTCCATATGCCAACTGACTTTTAAACCACCAAAATTTATGACATTAATGAGGAAATAGGGTAAATCTATGAATATAAGATCGGATTTTTATGGCATAAATTTATTTCTAATTATGATTTGACAGATTTGTTTTGAAAGGTACCGAGTTTTCAAATATATGAAAGAGCTGCGCTTCATTATAACGAATGTATTTTCATAGCACGCAAAGCTCATCAACTTCTGAGTAAAATAACTTCTGTATGTATACACAGTTCTATCGCAGAAGAGTTAAAACTCAAGCTTCAGCCATGGCTCTGCGGAAAGCAGCAAAGGCGAATGTTGAGGTTTCAGGACAAGGCTCAGACAATGTCTCTGATACTTCACCCCGAAGCATCAACTCGGTCCCAAACTGGTCATGTGTTTCAGATACTCTGCAAGCAGAGTTGGTGGACTATTCCGATGACTCCGACGACAAGGAAAGATATGACTTAACCACCAAATACAAAATAGTCATCCAATTCGGAATGCACAGAGTAGCAGCCAGACCACGATTGCTTCCATATTATGACATGGTCCGATGGGCGTTGGATCATGTAGACATACCGACCAGGACTATCATGAACAAGAAGAGAGTCACCGTCAGAACCTTTAGGCCGGAGCATCTGCAAACCATGTATAAGCTACCCGCGACGTCCAAATACACATATGGCGCAGATTTCTTGGAGGAATTCAAGGAGAAGGAATGCATACAGTACGATAAAACCATGGCCAGCTTGATAAAGGATTGGGTTTCAAACACAACAAAGTTCAGAGCTGATAACCACGACATATATTCAATCGCTTCTTTAGAGCCGCAGTACATATATGTGGCCATGATGACGTGTCGGTTATATGGGAGAGAGGACATAGCACATTTTTTCCTGGCATGGGTACCCCTTATGTTTCGGGTCGCAGAAGGTTGTTCCTTTGATTGGGCAAAGTTTCTTTCGGATAGCTTGGCCAATCGGGTCACAGAGTATCGGGAGTAGAAGGAAAATGGGAGGTCGTCCTCATTCTTCATGGCCGCATATATTATGGATCCAATTTGTTCTATGACACCTTTTCCATTAATGAGCTGGGGTTGGACTCCGGCTGAAGACAAACCCATACATGTATATCATGAAAAACTATGGGAAAACAAAGCAGAAAATTTTTCATATGAAATTTCTAACTGGGTGATAGTGCCCCTGCATATCGCCATTTTTGGTCACCCACCACCCCGTATCTCGGACAACATTGTGACAAATTTGAGCAGCATAGCGGACTGGTACGTGGAGGCAGAATTTTCATACCTCAGAGTGTTCGAGGCCTTTGTTCCCCCGCATGCGCTGCCATTGTTCATTCTTGACAAGTTGGCTTGTCGCGAGGTCGCCCGGCAGACGGTAATTGGCGGTGTAAGTAAAGAGCTCAAAGGGTATTCAAAGAAGGTATGGCTATCTTTTCCCATTCGTTTGAATTCTTATTCTTTATTAGATTTCGGGCATGCCAAAGTCGAGGCTACTTCCCTGGAAGACCTTAATTTGGTCTCCATCGAATACAAGAAGCACGATCCACAGAGGGTTGTGAGTAATCATTTGGCTAATTGCGGGCTCAAAAGATTTGAACATGAGAATTCACCCTCGGATGAAATTTTCCAAGGAGCAAGGTCCTACGAGGAAATTCTAGTCCAGATTCAATCCTTGGCACCTGAGGATAGAGCCGAGGTATTGAAATTCTAGGAACACCGACGTAGTTGTCTCCCCACTGTATTGCGAGGTGAGGGTCTAGGTATTTCGGAGACGAAACAAAAGGATGTTGAAGGTTCTAAAGATGCAACTCCTGACTAGGGAAAACACCAGGATGAGGAGGAACAAACGAAGAATCCAGAAGCATGGGAAAAGACTCTGGACCCGCCAAAGAAACAGAATCCGGAGACCGAGATAAAGACCCCAGAACCGCCAAAGAAGCAGAACTTGGTCGATACCCTGGGAAAATCAGCGAAACAGATCGGAGAACCCATCACATCTGTCACCCCCTTGCAGTCGACGCAGGGAAATATAGAATAAGGATGGATATTCAATGAGGAGTTGAGGCCCATAAGAGCAGAAGAACTCCCTCTGAATGAGTTTTTCTTTGATAAAAAAAAAAAGGGAATTCTAAGTAGTAAGAATTCCCTTTTTCTGAGTAGTAAGAAGGGAATTCTACCAAGAAGGAGAGTCGACTACCAAAAAGTATAAAGTTATGACCGATGGAAAAGATAAAAAGAATGAGCAATTCGCCACTAAAATCGCAGGGACGCTAGGAGCGTATGCCTCGGCGAATCAATTCTCGGTCGGACTTTTGAAGAACCAACTTAAAAGAAAAAATCGCCTAATCAGGACTCTTGAAGCCAGATTGGCCTCAACCACGGAGAATGCTAAAGGTCAGGCGAGCCTGGAAATGGAGCATGCCAGATTGGCTGCTAAAAATGAAATAGAGGTTCTCAAAACTAAGCTTGAGCAAGCACAGCTAGTGGTCCAGGATGGTCGGATGCAGGCAAGCCAATAGAGGAATTTGATTGAAGAGTTGCAGGCTCGGGTAGAAATCGCCGAGAGAAAAATGATAAACATTGGGATGTTCAAATCCCAGGCAATCGAAATTCGGAGCAGAATCTCTTCGACTCAACAGAATTTTCTCGCCAAGGTGGGAGCGATCCAGGAAAACTGTATGTTGGTCAATCAGGTTTCCGAGAACCTATCTGCCAAAGAAAGGGATGCCGGAGCGGCTCGGGTCACCTTCCAGGAAGTGGTGATAGCCACGAATAACATAGTTTCGGCAGGTGCTCCCAGGCTCACCATCTCAGAACAAACCCGAGGAAATATTCTATTAAAGGAATGGGAGCATAACATCGCTGAAGGCAAGCAACAAGCCCAAAAGATAACCAATTCCTTGGAGGAGGATTTCAATTCTATAGACGGCGAGCTACTGGGCATTGACAGCGGAGGCGACGCTGAGACGTTGATGCAGATGAATGTTGAACATATCTCACTTGATATGAAGGAAAAGGAAGAGAGAGATTCGACCGATATCTCTCAGATGACTGTGGTGGACATAGTCCAAGTTGATAAGTGCATGATCAAACCCAGCGCGCAACTATGTGCCATCGACATCATCGATGGACAGATGGAGGACAAGCTACAACAATTAGCCCGTGAATGCTACTTCTTCGAAGCCAATTGTCAATATGAACCATCGCGGCTAATATCTCAGCTTGTGGAAAGATGTATCGCCTGTACCGAGCTCGCACAAAGACAAACACCTGGCACCAAGTGAAGACAGAGTAGGATAAATGGAGTGATTGCACTCCTCCCTGTTGTAACCGAAATTTTGTGACTATTGAGATGCTACCTTATTTGCAAAATTGTATAAATATATGAGAGAAAGAAATAAACAAGGTTGGACCTTTTTGTGTCATTTGTAATAGAGTTTTATATTGAGAGTTAATACAAGAAGATCTAGAGATTCTCAATTCCGTCACTACTGTATTACAAGTTTGTTTCCTTGTATCTCATTTTTCCATTTTTATTCATATTCATAATTGATGTGCTTCGTTATACTTTAGTACGGACACTACTATAACGAATGAATTTGTGTTTTTTGTAATTGTTTATTGTCTTTCCTCTGCACCAGCTATCAGCGGGTGTAAGACCAATCTGCATTTTCAGAATTCTACATATATTCTTTGTTACATTGGTTATTTTCTTACATATTTGCCTCTTCCGTTTATATCGTGAGATCTTCCCCTGGTAGGAACCTTACACTATAGACGGCTCAATGTTTTTATCCCACCTCACACCTTTATTAAAATATAATACAGTTACGGGAAAGAGCCTTTGATTTGCATCCCTATTTTATTCCTAAAACCGTAAAATCTCTTTTATACGACCAAATTGAGACAACACTTAATCTTTCTCTGAAGTTTTTCTCACTTTTTAGTGTTCCCCCATGACTGTCCCTGTACCGACACAACCTAATATCGAACCTGGACTATCAGACCAAACACACATTGCTTTAAACCTTTTCGACATAATTCTTAAAACTACTACTAACCAGGTTGAACTTGAACGTTCATGGGCAGCCATTGAACAAGATATAACTATCCAGGAACAGTTGGAAGCTAGACAACGCCAACGCATAAATATTCCCTAGTTTCCTTTACCAAAGGTTGACGTTTTTCTCTTCTCCATATTTTACCCACTTTCGGATGCCTTGACACTGTAGTTTTAAGCCTTAAGTATAGACTCAGGAACAACAGCTGTGATGAGATATTCCCTACTTTTTACCATGTGGTTATGACGTAAATAAGGACGTGTACCTTGCTTCTGATCCAGTTGTCAAATGTAAAGCAATATGAGATGTGTTCCTTGCTTCTGACCCAGTTGTCAGACGTAAAGAAAGATGAGATGTGTTCCTTGCTTCTGACCCAGTTGTCAGACATAAAGAAAGATGAGATGTTCCTTGCCTCTGACCTAGTTGTCAGATGTAAATCAAGATGAGATGTTCCTTGCCTCTTACCTAGTTGTCAGACGTAAAACAAGATGAGATGTTCCTTGCTTCTAACCTAGTTGTCAAACGTAAAGCAAGATGAGATGTTCCTTGCTTCTGACCTAGTTGTCAGACGTAAAGCAAGATGAGATACTCCTTGCTTCTGACCTAGTTGTCAGACGTAAAGCTAGATGATATGATGATACTAGCACTGAGCTTCTGGCTAGATAGCTATGACCTAAAGCCAGTCTAGTATCCTGCTTCCGACCGGATGGTTGTGACATAAAGAAGCACGAGTATATTGCTTCTATCTTGAGTGTTGTGACGTAAAGAAAGATGATGAGATGGACAAGTACCGAGCTTCCAGCTTGACAGCTGTGACGTAAAGCCAATATTGTATTATGATGAGGCAGCCTTGTGCTCTGATGATGATGTACCAATTTTTATACTAATACATATTGATGCAGATGATGATGGCATTCCTTTGAGAATGATGATGTTGCCGATGAAGAAAACTTTTGATGATTTATAGATACGCCAGACAGTGTTCCAAGATGATATTGATGATGTTGTCCTCTCACCCACTTGATGTTGTTGATGATGTTGTCCTCTCTCTCTCATATGATGCTGCTGAAGAATACCCTTCTTGTTAAGGGGGAGTGTTGAAATAAT
>ML788609.1:293166-328959 GCA_009831015.1 Picea engelmannii
TGATTTTCAAGACATGGAATCCTACGAAGCAAGATATTGAAATATGGTTAGAGACAAAGTAGTTGGAGTTCACACAGAAAGATAATAAGGGTTCCAGGTATACACCACACCAATACCTGTAGAGGAATGTGTTTACTGATTTACATGAAGCATATTTTTGTTTCTTTCCAGAGTTATTACAAGAGTGGATATTAAGTTTGAAAGATACCCATCCGACTAATCGGATTAGACCAGTAGTGTGGATTGTTGAAAATATTGCACGGTTGGAAAGGGTTAATAACAAATTCACATGCGGAATGGTTTTTTGGTTAGAAAACATTACCATGGGGTTTATCAATGAGTTTGTAGTAGATACAATGGATTCATATACTATTACAGAGTAGTATTTCTTGAAGGGACACATAGGGAGGTACATCAGGTCTCTTTACATGTCGATCAAGATCTTATTACATGATAAAGGCATGATGACCATGGAATCAGACAACTAGATCACTCTGCATGCATGGGCGAGTTGGGGGAAGCACTAAGGAAGATCTAAGAAATGGAGAAGGCTATGGAGAGTAGATAGAAGAAGGAAGAAATGGACCCCATCATGATGGATGATGGACAAACTAGGGAAATCATAAGGAGTGCAGGTGTGATGCGCAGCAGACGACCCTACCAATATAATATGAATAGTAAGAAGAGGGTTGTAGTGGAGAAAGAGGGCTTGGACAATGATGAAGAAGAGGTAGAGGATCTATGTGCCACAGGGAAGATTGAGGATATATTGTGTGCCACATATGAGAGGAAAACTAGAGGTCATAGGTCTGGCGAAGAAGAAGGCTCTATATTCCAGATCTAAATTAGTGTGGAACCCACAACCCCATGTGTGACTACTATAATTGAAGAAGAAAAACAAGTTAACCAGAAAGTGATTAGTCATAGAATAATTTTTACAGGACGTGGGTCTAGTGGAAACTCAAGCAGAAATGTAAGTTCAGAAAGTAGAAGTCAAGTATCTACACCATGCAGAGGTGGTAGTTCACAAAATTTCACAATGGAAGGACAAGATCCAACTATCAGGTTACCAAAGTTATGAGGGGATGGGTTAGATGAACTAGAAAAATATTTGTTCATCTATGAGAATTATGGGAAACAAAGCAGATTACAGATGAGGATACAAAGGTTGCACGATTGGAAATCAAATTCAGAGACCATGCATTAGATTGGTACATGGGTCTCTCAAAAAATAATCCAATAGGAACACCTACGACTATAGAAGATGTGAAGAGGATGTTAATAAATGAATTTCAGAAGCCAAGTTCAAAAGACCATTTTATGAATGAAATGATAGAGATCGAGAAGAAACTAGGAGAATTATTCTGGGAAGTGGACCATAAATTCAAGATACTAAAAGGTAAGTTAAAGTACACTATTACTGATACACAACATAAGCATTTTTTTGTTAATTCTTTGTTGCCACACTTGAAGTATCCTTTGAGACAATAAAAATTCCAAAGCCAGGGTGAGACCCTACAGGAAGCCTTACAGCTAGAGGAAAACTAGTACAAGCATACAGATCTAGTTGTGGAAGAGTTGAAGAAAGATCTCAAGAACTTAACATTCAATTTAAACTATAACAAAGGAAAGGAGAAAAGAGAATATGTTTGGTGTACAATGTGTAGGATAAAAGGTCATCACAATAATGAGTGTCCATTATTTTCATAGTATATTTTAGTGGGTATGTCAAACCCTTTAGCTTCAAGAGGACCATGGTACGATATTTGCAAAAAAGAAAGGATTGCAGATTCATACAAGGTGCAAGAAGAACATGTAACATGTAAGAGAGGTATTCATAACAAGTAAGTAACTTAAGAAACTTTTTGGGAGCTTGTGTCAAATTGCTAAGTGATAAAAATTCCTTACAAGTACTGCAGAACTTGTTAGAAAAGTGTAATCCTGGGGAAGAGGGGGTAAAAAGAGTAGATCGTGTCCATAAGAAGAGAAGAACCAGTAGGGAATTCATATTGAATTCTAACATAACATATTTCAATATGGGGGATATTATACTAGACTTAGGATTTGAAGTCAATGATATGCCAAAGAAAACCTGGGAATCTATGGGAGAACCACAATTGGGGTATTCACCTATTCAGTTGAAGTTGGAAAATCAACACAAAGTGGTGCCAATTGGGAGGTTGAAGAGAATTCCAATAGATTTAGATGGTGTGCGCACCATGGATGATTTTGAAGTCATTGACACAATGGAAAATAATTCGCCATATCCAACATTGTTGGGTTTGGATTGAGATTTTGATATTTGAGTCCAGAGAATACATATTTATTGTGCCATTGGATCCCTCAGAAGGAGGCAGGTATGTGGAACCTGTGACGGATAATATTCTTACAGAAGATGTGAATCAACTATACAAAACTACCGTGCACGAAGATGATTATATCAACCCAACTACATATGGCATGCTCAGTTTGAGGAGTATTAGTTCTTGTAATTCAGACTCTGACACGGGACTGGAGAACCAACAACAGAAACCACATGAATTATCTACCATGAGATGTGTCAGAATGATGTGCGCGCTAATATGGGTTGGTACAGAGGTAAGAGAACCTCCTAAAGTTTATGCCTTGAATGATTTAGAATAGTTTTTAATAAAGTATGAGGTAGAGGTTATGGAAAATCATAGATTACCAGCATTAGATATTTCTTTAAAATCTACACTTGCGAGATGGTGGGATACATACAAGCCAAAGATCAACAATTGGTTTCAATGCAAATGGTTATTGTGCATCATATTCGGTGTAGATCACAAGCATATATATGAGGATAAATATGATGGATTTGGAAAACCTAAAGAACATGTATAGAGGTGTATAGTTAAATGGAGATTAGTACCACCATAATAATGGCCACACCATTTTATTCACATACTAGAAGAAATTTCGAAGAACTGGTACACATAACAGGAACAATGCAGAGAAAATGTTAACTAGGAAGCGATACAACAGAACTTTGTAGTTACATTTTCCTTTGAGCATGATATCCAAGAGATTGATACAATGATAAAAGTGGTAATAGACATGATATTTGAAGAACCAGAGTTTGAAATGGTTCCAGCATATCAGAAGCAGGACAAACAGATAGTTAAGCAATTGCTACATTGTTATCATGTTGCAAAAGAAAAAGATCCAATAGAAGATAATCCATGCAACATACAGATTCCAGAAGTGGAAGGTGAAAAGGAAGTAGAAGGCCCCGATATGGATTCAGAATATTATGCTGCACCATTAAATATTAAGAAGGTCAACATTGGAACTGCAGACAACCCAAATATGGCTAGTATTGGATATTATTGGGATAATGAGACAATAGAAAGGATCACAAAATTATCGCACGAGTATAGTGAATTATTTCCAACAACATTCTTAGAGATGAAGTGGATAATAGGAGATCTAGGAGAGATGAAGATCTCAATGAAGCTAGAAGAAATACCTATCAGATAGATATTGTACATATTGAATCCAATATACAAAGAGAAGGTGAAGACAAAAATTGATAAGAGTCTAGAAGTTGGTGTTATAGAACCTGTAGAAGAGTCGGAATGGACCAGTCCTATGGTGGTGTAAGAAAAGAAGAAAGGAGGGATAAATATTTTTGTAGATTTGAGAAAATTGAATGATTCTTTCCCACATGATCTTTTCCCTACTCCATTTATAGACAAAGTTTTCGAGAATCTAGGGGGTGAAGAAACTTATTCGTTTACAGATGGATTTTCAGGTTATCATCAGATTAGGATCACGCCAGAAGATAGACATAAGACAACATTTTCTACATAGTGGGGCTCATTCTAGTATACAGTTATGCCATTTGGATTGAATAATGCACCAACCTTTTTTCAATGGTAGTAGTAGCAAATTTTAGGGACTTTATTCATAAGTTTTTGGAGGTTTACTTGGGTGATTGGAAAGTGTTCAGTTTGCTGAAATATTATGTTGAAGTATTAAGGAAAATTCTGGACAGATGCAGACAATGCCAAATATCATTAAATATTAAGAAGTGTATTTTCAGCGCACCTTTTGGGATTTTGTTAGGACATGTGTGTAAACAGGGTCTATTGGTTGATCCTACTAAAATTTTTGTCATAGTTAACTTACCACCACTAAATTTAGTGTGCCATTTGAAGAGTACATTGGGCCATATAGGGTATTATAGAAAGTTCATAAGGGGATATGAAAAAATCATGGCACCAATGGAGAATTTGTTCAAGAAGGATACTAAGTACTAGTGGAATGATGAATGCTAGAAGAGTTTGGATATTTTAAAGGAAAAGATGGTTGTTGCGCCAATTCTGGTTTTACCAGATTGGTTAAAGGAATTTCATGTGCATGTGGATGCATATGCAATTGCATTAGGAGCATTATTAACTCATCAAAGAGAAGGTGATATAGATAACCCTATTGCTTTTGAAAGAAGGAAGCTGTCAGATTCAGAGTAGAACTACAATACTAGATAAATAGAAGGTCTAACTATGGTGTATGCTTTGTAGAAATACAAACATTACTTGTTGGGATAGCACTTTAAGATGTTTACAGATCACTTAGCTCTGAGATACTTAGTTAATAATCCATTGTTGGGGGGAAGGATATGTAGATGGCTATTATTATTTCAGGAATTTGACTTTGAAGTTGTGGTGAAGCCTGGAATATTGAATGCATGACCAAATCACTTATCCAGGATAACAAATGGCGAAGAGCCTAGTAACTTGGAAGACAACTTTCTCGATGCACAATTGTTTTCAGTACAGATAGAAAATGAATATTTTGCTGACATTATTGAGTTTTTGAGTACAGGATTTGCACCAAGAGAATTTACTAGTGTGCAGAAGAAAATTTTGGTGGTCAGAGCTGCAGATTACCAGTTGATTGCAGGTCACTTATACAAACTTGGAGCAGATAGAATCTTGAGGAGATGTGTGATGGAGCATGAAATACCCATTATTTTGGCATAGGCACATGAAGGGATTGCAGGAGGACACTACGTGGGAAAATATACTGTGAAGAAGGTATTGCACATAGGATTATGGTGGCCAACAGTGCATAAGAATTCAAAGGAATATTGTTAGAAGTGTGATGTTTTTCAAAGAGTTGGGAATCCATCCAGGAGGGATGAGATGCCACTGAGACCACATGTTACTTTACAAGTGTTCAATAAATGGGAAATATATTTTGTAGGTCCAATTAATCCACCAGCTAGAAGATCAGGAGCTAGATATATTATTACAGTGATGGAATACTTGACCATATGGGTTGAGGTAGCACCAGTGAAGGATTGTTGCACAAATACTACAACGTGCTTTTTATTTGATAATGTAGTAACAAGGTTTGGATGTCCAAGAATATTGATGAGCGATCAGGAGACTCACTTCATTCACAATACAATTGAGGCAATGCTTTAAGAGTTTAAGATATACCACTAGAAGAGTAATCATTACGACCCTCAAGAAAATGGAATAGTGGAAATATTCAACAAGATTTTGGAGAATTATTTGACAAATATTTGTAATATAAACAGAGATGATTGGAATTTGAAGGTACCAGTAGTACTTTAGGTTTATAAAACTACTTGCAAGAAGCTATCAGGGCATGCACCCTTTATATTGGTGTATGGATAGAAGGCAATAGTTTCCTTAGATTATTTGATACCAACTCTGCGTATTATATCAATTATATAGATGACAGAAAGGGGTGCAACATAGGAAATATTGGCTCAACTGATGGAATTGGAAGAGGATAGAATCATAGCAGGTTTTCATCAGGAGATACAGAAAGAAAAGGATAAAGCATGGAATGATATGCATATCAAGAATAAGAAGTTTAAGGAAGGAGATCTGGTTCTCCTCTATGACAGTAAGTATTTGCAGCACCCGGGAAATCTTAGAATGCATTGGCTAGGGCCATATCAGATAATGTCTATCATAGATGGAGGTGTTGTACAACTGCAATACTTTGCAGGAAAGGAAGTTCAAGGAATGGTGAATGGTAGTCAACTGAAACGATATAGGGATAGTCGACCCACTAACTCTCAGTAGTGCAACACAGTAAGAAGACTTGTGCATATTATAAATAATAAGGTTTAAAAGAAGAAAAAGGAAGATAAAAATAGAAAAATGAAGAAAAAGCCAAAAATAAGTCGTCAGAGGAATAAGTGATACTTGGGAATGACAGCATGCAACAAATAGAAAATTGGTGTGACATAATTCAAAAGCCTGTGCGCAATAAAATTAGACATCGTGCGATAGAATGAAGAAATAACCAGAAAAGTGAAAAACAAGTGAACGAAAAAGGATGACCGCGTCAGAAAATTAATGACAGGGTTTATAAAAAGGGAAAATCTAGGAAGATTTCGACAATTTTTTAGAAAAAAATCACTTGAGAGCGTGAACAGAGGGTGATTAAGCAAGAAATATGGGAATTCACGTGAAAGGAAAGTAATATGGCACACCTGAATGTTGGTGCTCCTAGATGATTTGTAAGAGTGACCCAACAGTCAGGAAGGAAGAAGGAAAGAATGACATAGCCAGAGATTTTTATGGAGCTAGAGGATGTTATGACATCATAGAACGAATCTGTCAGTCCATCCAGGATAGAAGAAGAAACATCAACCAAAAAATAGGTGCAAGTACGTCAACGTGTAGAAAACCCTAATGGCAGGGAAAACCCTAATCCTGAAAACCCTGTAGAAGTGGAGGAAATAAAGAAACAAAAACAGAAAGTTGTTGCATAGGAAGTATTGGTTGAAGATATCACAAGCCATCCAAAGACAGAGGGAGAAGAAGAAGAATAACAAGTCGAAGACAAAGCTACAGAAGAAAACCAATTTGCGGGTCAGAAGAGGAACACACCAAGCATAGTAGAAATCATTTTACCTTACATCCCAGATGTTTTAGTTGTGGTTGAAGATATGTTTGGGAAGGTGCCAAATTTAAAATATGTTGATCATGTTGTGACAAATGCAACGAAGTTTCCTGACCTTACAAAATAAATTTAATTGGAGAACAAGGGGGAGTTAGGACTCGTAGGGAAACCCATTTTGGAACCCACGCAATGGATCACAGGGTTATACAACTCGGGAATAATGAATTTGTTGGACATACAGGATTTCGGGCGTGGTAAGGATGAGAGACTTTGTGTGAAGCAATTGTTGACTAGGGTACATAGAGGTATCTTGTGGATGGACAAGACGGTCCCCATAGATGTAGATCTCATAGACAATATTACAGGGTTTCCTACCAAGGGTGTAAAGTCAAAAGATTATTTGGACAACAAATTCAGGGAAAAACAATGTGCGAAAGAAGTTAAAGTGCAATTCGGGACAAACATGGGCACCTAGGGTATAATAATAAAGGACATCAATGACCTTGCGAAAAAGTTTTCTACAAAGATGATGGATTGCAAACTTTTGAGGAAGTGTAGAAAGGAGTGATAGCAATAGCTACGCAGTGCGCAAAAGTTGTAGTGTCAAGTTGGGTGCCATATTTATTGAACCAGTTTTTGATAGACTATCAAGATGCATAGGATAATGGAATAGAATTCCATTATTCCTAGTTGTTGATACTGATAAATTTGGTACAGTGATAAATTATATATATGTGTGTGTGTGTGTGTGTGTGTGTGTGTGTGTGTGTGTGTTTGTTTTCTAGCATGTATGTTTCCTCTGGGCATGTGGTCTAAGAAACCGCAATCAAGGGGCATCTAAGCATAGATGATTTTAGAGGCTAAATTTCGCAAATGGGCTAATTTATTGAACCAGTTTTTGATAGACTATCAAGATGCATAGGATAATGGAATAGAATTCCATTATTCCTGGTTGTTGATACTGATAAATTTGGTACAGTGATAAATTATATATATATATATATATATATATATATATATATATATATATATATATATATATATATATTGTTTTCTAGCATGTATGTTTCCTGTGGGCATGTGGTCTAAGAAACCGCAATCAAGGGGCATCTAAGCATAGATGATTTTAGAGGCCAAATTTCACAAATGGGCTAATTTTCCATGGGTTTCCCCAAAAACGATTCGCCAATTTCCATTTTTTCTAAAAGAAATTCGCCCAAATTCCATAGAATAAAATTATTTTACCTTAAAAATCGTCAAAATTTTATAGAAAGTATATTAAATCCTTAGAAATTTGAATATTTTTACAAAACTATTGCCAAACATTTTACATTTTTTATATTAAGGACTAGTAATATTAGCTCATGTTTCTACATTTTAATATAAATTTACATCCTTAAAATCATCCCTGCATCTAAGCCATCAAAATCACTCGGGGATCACACCTGAACTAGGCCACACCAACCCTTAACATTTCTGGATTTTTTGGGTGTCTCCTCTCGACTAACATGAGAAACCCTCGAAATGCAATAGTGCTAACAGGATTTGACTATAATATTTATAATTAATCATTTTTATTATTTAAAAATTATAATTATTTAAATTTATTTAATTACATTTAAATTATTAAATATGAAAATGAAATCATTAATAATAATGAATTTCAATCTTTGTCTTCCATGGTAAAAATTTATATCCAAGATTTCTAGGGTTGGATTATGGTCAAGGAAAACTTTAGAGGCTAAACTTCATGATTTGTCTTGTTTTCTTCTAAAAATAATTTGGTAATTTCTATTTTTTTTTAAGTATTCACCCAAATTCTAATATGGGATAAAATTATTTTACTCTATAAGTTGTCAATATTTTCTAAAAAATATACAAATACTTAGAAATTGAAAAAAAATTCTAATTAATATTTTAAGAAATGATAAAATTGGCAAAGGTTTCTATACTTTTAAATAAGTATGGATCCTTAAATTTTTCCTTAATTGTGACTAGGCTCTAGAAAAAGACTCTTTTAGAAAAGTCCATTGGATGTATATTGGGTGGTTGGGAGGGATTATTGTTACCCTCCCCACCCAAGTTCAATTCCTTGTGAGTGACATGTTATGCCCTTAAATGGGTCTATAAGATGCTCTTGTTATTAAGCCCCCAATATTCCGAAAATGCTTGGCCTCCCCATGTTGTCTCGTGTATTTCGGGGGTTCCATTCATGGATGTAGCCAATTATTTCAAGGAAACTATAGAAATGATTATTAATATAAGTTTATATGATTAGAAAACTAAAAGATGGAGTGGAATGGGTGAAGGTCATGATAGTTGAACTATTTAAGGTTGGGAATGCCATCAAAGTTGGTAATGCAAACACCACAAGTATGAGTCCATGGCCCATAGATGTTGCAAGATGTTATTTTGTTGGAATTGTTCTTAGAAGTTCCATCAAAGTAAGTATATATTTGTTGGAATTTTGAATTTTTCAATCAATAAACATTTTGAGGTTTGATTTTTTAATATCATCATTTTTTAAAATAAAATATAATTTAAAATAAATATTTACTACTGTATTATATAAATGTGTCATCAATTTTGTGATAAGATTCAATTAATGCTAAGTAATTCAAAGGTTAACATTAACATATGTTAATATAATACAACATAAATTTGTTATAATAAACAATAAATATGATAATAAAAATATATCAAAACCACATTTTATGCTTGTACTATTTATTGTAATTTCAAAATGGTGGTTTTAAATGGTTGTTAAATTTCATATCCAACATTATAAAATGAAGAAAAAATATAGTTGACCAATTATACATACCCATAATAAAATGGCACATCCACAATATAAATGTCTAAACAAATCATTTACACATCACTCTTTGTTGTCAGTGCCCTCATTATCTTCATCGCTTGGTATTATAAAATTATTGTTCTCGAAATGATGTTTTGATCTCAGATCATATCTCAGTATTAACCACCAATCCCCATCTAACACATATGGGTAAAAAAACACTTGGTTGCAATGTTTTGGGAAAACATAAGGTCCTTAGTTTCAACCCACATTTTTTAGAGTTAATACATATTAGTCCACTATCACGATCTTCTTTTTCATTTATCTAGTCAAAGATATCCCACCACTTGCATCTAATAATAATACATTGAAAATATGAGAAGTCCACTTGCATGATCTCTTGTATCTTTCCAATGTAACCTAACTTCCCTTCCATTAGGTTTTGATCACAATGACTAACAAGACTAGAATGGTCGAACTTAACCTCCACTCCACAATATTGTGTGATGTTTCAATCATCGACATCCTCAGTGAAAAAATGATGTCTATATGCCCAACAGATGAGAACAAATTCACCTGTAAAAATGAAAACAAAGGACGATGTCATATGTCTAATAACCCGAGCATTAATAAAAACATAACACATGTTACAATTCAAATGTGGAATATTATAAATTTAGTGTGGTGCACAGAGAGGTTATTACAAAGTTGTTTCACCTAATCCGTATGTTTAGTGATTCCAACTCTTCTCCATGTGGGTTACGATGGGACACAACATATTTCTCTTGTATCTGGTCAGCCACCCAACTGTTGGGACATATTTTTGGCATTTTTTCTTTTAAATGATCATGATAAGGCATGCCTCTACCATTCAATCATCTGAATTATTTCCTGTCACTTTCCCATTTCCTTCTTTTATCTTCATACAACGTGACCCATGGTCGCATTGCCTCTGCGTTGTAAAGAACAATTTTATTGATGGCATCAATTTCAAAATTTGTTGATGTACAAGAATTCAAAATGAATAGCATGAGATCAAATACATATTATCAAGGTCAATGTAAACAGTTTTTATGTACAAAATTGAAAAAATATAAGTGACTTACTCTTTATCAAGCGTATTTTTCCATTTGTTTGAAGTAGCTGCCCTTTTATTTTCTATCATCTTATTGGTCATTCCAAACCACTTCCCTGGTGTGTAGTCAAATTGATTTATGTACTCACCAGCATAATAGAATGACTCATGTACAAGCATAATAGAATGACTCATGTACTATGTACCCCTCTTCCATAGAGCCTTCTGTTTTTTCCCTTTTTCGAACAAACCCTTCAATTTTTTCATGTACCTTTCTAAGAAGAACATCCAGTGACATGAGAGAACCCTAGCTAATTAAACCTCATCAAGTAGGTGAGTTAGAAGATGGACTTACGATTCCATAAAACTCGTGGGTATTTCATTCTCAAACATACAAATAATCTCAGTTATCTCTCAATGTCACCATGGAATGCTAACCATATGAATCTCCTTTGATGTGATACAACGTACAAATGTAGATAATTTTGGGATGGAACGTCGTAGGTCCTAAGGGAAGTCATGGTTCACATAACCCCACCTGAGAAAAGGATAATGACACTACAAAATAGACACACACATCATTAATTGCCATAAAATGTGAGTGCATGGCACATTTTTACCGACACTATAGAAGAAGAATCATGTATTTGACATACATACCTTTAGAAGGTTCATATGGTTATGTGATTTCAACCCCAATAAATCCCCTTATACAATGAAGAAATGTCGTAGAGTTGACCCATATAAATAAGTTGTCTTCACACCCAACATAACATCATTTTCCATAGAAAGATCGTTTTTCTTAAAAGTCCATGGAACATCACCTTCTTTAAAATACCAAGAGGGACCAACCTCTCCTCTACTTTATTTTCTTGTTCAATGTCGATTTTTAGTATTTGAAGCAATAAGATCTCTCCTAATAGCCAATGTGTTGCTTTTATTCAATGATATGTGCCTCTATAAAGAAGATGAAACATTTTTTAATATACACATGGGATATAGTAAGTGGCCAATATTAAGATGCTCTCAATATGGAATCCCATAAAATAAATATTTCCTTTTCATCCCAATGGTAATTTTCTCAAACATTATGCCATTTCATTCTCCTTCTATGTGTCATATTCCCTAATCCAATCTGTCGGAGTAATTATTTCAGGTCTGTAGGTTCTCGTTTATTTACCATTGAAAGAAGATGCAAATATTATATAAAGGTGGTCATGTGGGAGGAATACCCTTGAGCAGTTGTACATTATCTTTCATAGGCGTTTGGACAACCTAGTCTTTATAGAGGGTCCACAACATTTACATCCATCATACCCTTTTATTACAAGACCTGCAATGTTATTGTATACAAAGCACATTAGTGTCAAAAATATAGTTGCACCAAATTAAGTATTCCAAATAACATTACAAATATAAGCAAATCAATCAACATGCTTACGAAAGAAAACTCATAGTCCTCGATAATGGTGTGTGTTGTACACACATATTCCATACAATGTAAAACACCTCTCCATTGGGATGGGTCTTGATACATCATATATATGTATCCCTTCCCATAATTTCTTAAGTTCATAGATCAATGGTGGGATGTAGGAATCCATTATCTTCACTTGTCTTCTACTTGGGACTATAAGATCCAACATAAGATGTTCATTCTTCACAGAATACCATGGGGGGTATTGTTATTGATCACTACCATTGGCCAAATATAATAGTTGTTCTTTTGGAGTGAATATGAGTTAACTCCATCCATGACAATGCTCAACCGTAGGATCTTTACTTCATCCTTGAATTTATCGGGCCATGTATCCTCTATATTCTTCATGGCTATTGAATATGTTGGGATTCACATAACTCCTAGATCACTTCTATGTGAGTCATGTAACATCCCACTTTGGCGCACTGAGTGAACTTATTCTTTGAGGACACTTGCTCACAAGTGATCCGGGTTATTATGCTATTACAACTTTTGATTTTGATTATGAGGCATTATGGGTTGATGACATGTTGTTTTACTACATTGACGTAGACAGGTTCTACTGACTCGGTTTTACTGAGTGTGTAGGGTTTTGGACCTCGAGGATGCAGAGGCATCGATGGAACCCCTTGGAATCTAGATCGAGTCGGGGATTATATCATTGGGGTTTGATTGTTTTACTGTGATTTTAGTGTTGCTGATTATTTGATATGATATGGATATATTATGACATGATTCGTTGATGATGCAGGCTGACGATAGCTTGTCAACCAGACTCACATATGGAGTAAAGGGGTCACACACGACTACCAGAGATGTTGAGGGAGAGGTGTGGACAGCAGCCCTGCCACAGCCTACTAGCACTCCCACCGTGTCTCGAAATGTAGGTTAACAATTACCTAGTTCGAGAGGACCCACGATGTCGTGAGGGAAAACTGCGACAGTCGCTCATGATGATTCTAAGGGGCGCACAATAAGGCAGGGGCCTTATTCCTTAGAGGCCCTTAGTTTCCCACAAGTTCACCTGGCAGAGTGTTGACTCCAGGGGTTATTGATGTCTACCAAATCATTCAAGAGGCGAGTGGCACCCTTGGAGCACGTACTGCGTCCTGAAGGACATGCCGCGCAAAGGAACATGTGAGGCGAGTGGAACCCTTGGAGCACCTAGTGCGTCCTGAAGGGAACGTCGCGTTGTTAATGATAGAGGGATGAACCTAGATGGCCCTAAGACAAATAACATGTTAAGTAATTTTTAAAACAATTTCCCTAATTAAATGTCGCCCAGTACGAAATTTAAGGCCTAGGTCTAAATTACGCTAGTGGTAAAATTTTGTCTTCTATAAAAAAAAATAGTAATAAAAATAATAAAAATAAAAACAACTTGAATAATAATTATGATCTTCGTTAAATCTTGTAACATGAAAGGAGTAAGAAATTTAATTTATTCATAAAAAAGGGGTAAAATTATGTTGGATTAAAATTAAAAAGGGAATTAATTGTTTTATTACCTTAATAAATTAAAGTATACTAATTAAATAAGAAAAGGGAAAAGGGGTTAATTTTCACACCTGTCTTTTTGAGTTCTAAGTAAAAGGGGAAAAGGGGGAAAACCAAAAAAAGGAAACTAGGGAAAAGAGGTAACATAAAAAGGGAAAAAGTGGAAAGTCAACTCAGTAAAGAATCTACCATTTAAGAGCTTCTAATTTTAAACTGAATTAGCAATTTAATAAAAGGGAAAGCTATTAAAACCTGTAAGAGAATTTGGGGACACCTAGGAGTGATTCTAGGAGTAACTCTAGGTGGGTAAGGGAAATAAAGAAAATTACTTAATTAAAGAAATTAAATTATGGAGGAATGTAGGGGATGGTGGACACTTGTACGGAGAGGAATTTTTAGGAATTTATTTTTAAAACTTTAATTAAATGAGATTTGAGGAAATAAAGGAAGTTCAAAACTCTATAAAATGAAGGAAGGAGAAGGGTGAAGGATCATCTTCTATTTGTGTAATGTTACACTGCAGAAATATCTACTTGACTGATTTACTTGTGGGAGTTGGGGATACCCAGCTTGGAGAGGAGTGGTAGCTCTGCCTTGCGAGGCAAGCTGGGAGCTAGACGAAACCTTTGGATAGTGTGTGTGGCCCCTTTGTGATTCAGGGGGCTAAGGGGGGAAGAAGAGTACTCATAGCATTGGTTGGGAGGTACCAGTGAAGTCTCGACAGTCGGCGAGCGAGAGTTGCACGGAGCATGTGGATGTCTCTCGAAGTGGGTGAATAGGAAACGACATGCTTTCTTCGTTTGAATGGTAGATTGTTGTAGGTTTTTATGATTGGATCTACATGTTGATTATGTAAGTAGATTGGATGTTTAGATTGATGGCCGAAATTTTTCTTAGCCTAGCTCTACAATTGTTGACTCTCATGGCCTTCGTTTACCCGCATGTCTTGACCACCTAGTTGGTGTTGAATGTGACCTTGAGGTTGTTTAGCCTTCATCCCTAGCTCACCAGTCCTCACCTAAGCAGTCGGCCAGGAGCCTGATCTACGGTTGTTGCCTTAGCGTTAAAAGACCTATGGATCTCAACGCCCTACTTTTCTGTGCAAGGATGATGAAGCAAAGGCAAACCTATCAGCCATCTACCTCTGTTGTTGTCCTTGCCTGATTGTTGACTTACGCCTTCCGGTACGACCTCTGCGTATGGATTATCTTTCTTCCTTGATGTTTATTTTTTTGTGCCTTGACTGATAGAATCCTGTGATCCTTTCGATGAGTTACCCTTATGACCCTGGCGTTCTCTTATTGTTGTCAGTGTTTCTTTATAATTGGTATCCTGAGATGTAAAAAGTATTGTCTTCGATCTGCGTTTGGGTTCTTGTTGGATTGACTTGTTTTTATCACTTCTGCGATTGGCATTATGTAGTGGATGAAAAATATCTTACCTCTGAGTTTGTAATTAGGCAACAGATGTATAGTATTGTCTCTACTATTAAGATTGGGTAATGATGTAAAAAAAATTACTACATCGAATGTAAATTGTGATAATCGTACACCTTAACTCTATGTTCAATAAGGTAATGATGTATAAGGATTACTTCAACAATGTAACTTGTGATAATTTTAAACCATAACTCTGCGATTTGTTTTTATGTATAGGTTGTATAAACATTTCCTCTTCAAAATTGTATTTAGGTAATGGTTGTATTAATATTACTCTATGATTTTCTTTTCATTTTATGGGTGTTTATACTCTGCATTTTCATGGTGTGGCACTTGGCGTTGATACCCCGCCTCACCATGTTACCCAGCGAGCTACACTTCAGCATTCATTATATTTTAAGTTAGGTAGCTTTAATACAGTAGCAGTTCAATATGGTTTAGTGTTGCAGTAATTTTGTTCCAGTCTATGAAAAGGGTAGCAAGGACTCATTAGACGGCGAGTGTTCCTCTATTTTCCTTAGCCAGCGAGAACCCTTCAGTTAGCGCCTCCTTATTGACTGCATTTTTTCTTTTACCCCTGTGTCCGCTATTTTACATTAAGTTGTTTTGATTTCAGACATGTCAGCTTTTGGGATTAAGCTCGCTTTTCCTTTAGGGACTCTACCCTTATTCTTCCCGGACTATATTTTACCTTACCTCTGCGATTGTTTCCTTGACTTGTTGTGAAACCCTTTGTAAATGCGATTTTCCTGTACCATTGGCTCGGTTTTTCATTATGTTTGCTTGGGTTTTCAACCCGCCTTTCCTTGATGACAGACCGGTTGAATCACATTCTGGACTTACCTACCTCTAATTGTGTGTCATAGTTTAGGCAGAGAATTTAAAGGGGGGGTCAGCATTTGTATCTTCCTGGTAGCATCGTTTACTCCACTATGTTTTATTGTGAATCCAATCCATAAAGTCAAAGGACATCGTGATTTTTCGGATGAAACCAGAGCAGCGAGTCCACCCTTAGTTGCACTTGTGTTACCCCTATTGCTGGAAATTTTTCTGCCTTTATGAAGGCTGCATTTCTATTTTTTTTTCTCTGACAGCGTCTACCCATGCGTTTTACTTGCTTTTACCTGACGGCGAGTTTAATTGGCTTCATTGTTCTGAACAACTCTCTGTCATTTCTGGGCAATGATAACTATTGTTGGGTTAGCATTTGATAATAGCATTTAAACTTGTGTTGAATAGAGTAGATATGATTTTCTTTAACCGCATAACAACCTTTCAATTTTTTCACTGAACAACACTCCCTTTAACAACATCCCCTTATATTTTAATCAATAACTGCAATTCAGTGGCCAACAGGTTTTTACATTGATGGATCATTGATGTAATGCTTATCGTTGGTAGGTGAGTTATATCGATGGACAGTTGAATTTCATTTCCATTTCATTTTGAAATAATATTATATTTATTTTATTATCAGTTAAATTATGATGAACATAATACAAAAAAAAATTACCCTTGATTAAGTTTGTTTTTTGTAAGACCACCAAATGACCCAAATGCAGGGGAAGTTTTCTCTAAGTTTGAATTAAAATACCTTTCTGGTTATACAGCACTTATATGCTATTGAAAATATATGAGTCTCTTTAGGTTAGAAAGAATTTTCATTTTAGTATTTTATGTGTTGTTGGTTTTCTAATTGTTAATGGAAAGCATTACATTTCTTGGAAATTAGTATTTAGCTTGATGTTAAATAAGACGAGTACTTCATAAGTGTGTGTGTAAACTTTGGTATGCTAACTATTTTATTGTCAATACATTTCACTTTATATGTTTTTAAGATTAGATATGGAGATCCATGTTACATGAATTTACAATGGTTCCTAACCTTGGAATTCATTGTCTCTTTCATCATTTTATTTAAATTTTGGAATAGGATGAGGTTAAATAAGTTTGAATACATTGTTAGGTAGATGATATATTTTGGGACATTCAAATTTTCATAATTAACAAGGCGAGTAGCTATAGGTGGCTAAAGATCCCATGTATTGTAGCTACAATTACGCATCACTTAACTATATTCCTTTCAAATTCACTCACACTTCCTTGTACTAGAATTAAGAAAGAAATATAAGAAGGGACTATGCATACAACAATCAAACCAAGATTAAGGACTATCACTATATATTTTTGTTATAATTTCTAAGGGAGTGTGTTATACTTTCTAAGGTAGTTTACTCTAATCACTTGAGCTCTAATATTTGAAACCTTCACATTAATAAAAAAAAAATATTTTCCACATAAAATTATATGAAATACTTCATAGTTACTTATAGATCCACCATTATTATTATAACTTTATTCATGTCTCTAAACCATTGAGCAAGTAGCAACCTCAATAAATTGTTTCTCTCTGATTCATATAGTTTGAAAAAAAATTGCACTTGTTATGAGAGGCTTGATGTCGTGAGGAAATGGGAGGTCGTTACAAGTCATACCACCCTTGCAATACGACTAATTGTTTGCAATGAAAGAGGCTTTGAATCCTTGGAATTATAGGCATGTGTCTCACTATCTTTTGAGGAGGACCATGTGCCTTACCCTTGTTTTTTTGTTTTTTTTTTGCCTATTATACCCAAATTATGGAAATATCTCTTTGTTTTCATATTCATTTCTATATAGAATACAAACGTTTTGGCATGTGTGGCATGATATGTACTCAACACCCAACATTTTCAGAATTTTTTTCTGTTGCGCAGATATTAGGCAAGGAATTATCTCTCGGAAGTATCATCTTATCTTTGAGTAACCTGCAATTAGTGGGAAATAGAAATGTACACTGTCATTAAGCATTCATAAAATCAACCATTTTCTTCCTTCATTGCATGAAAATATTCCTTAATAAATTAGGGGTCTTAATGGTTAGTTACATCAAAAGTGTCGAGAAACACGCATCTGACATACCATACATTTCTTTTGAGTTGTACAATAACATTGTTGTCCCTAGTTGGGTAGACCTTTACACATGTCCAAGGAGAGGGGTGGTGGAAGTGGATTTCAGGCTTTCAAAGAGGGTATCAATGATATCAATTCCATCCCCTAGTTCCTTTTGTTGGAATGTGTAACAACATTACCTCCATGGCTTGGGTATCCCATAATAAATCATCCATACCAACCTATGTATCATTGCCTTCTTCCCCAACATGTGAAGAACTATAATTACTATGGAGGTTGTGAATTGGTGACTTGGGATGTAGTGAGAATTGAATAGGTGGTTGATTCAACCATGCTCGATATGATTCATCGCCAAGATGTGCTTGTTTAATATCAATCTCATGACTTGAAATCATAGTGAGGTACAAAGATAGATGGTACATAGATTACGCATCATTAGAATCATGATTGTAAAAATATTGAACATTACATCAATAATATTAGTAACACAATGCATTTATTATGTTCAAACATTATACTGAACATTTATTAGAAGCATGGAAATGTTTTTCCCAATAATAAACATGCAACCAACCATGTTATAAAACAAATGTCGAATTAAGTAATATTTACGTTAGTTCCATTAAAAATCCAAAAATACAATTACTCAATCATCATTTTCTTACATCCCAAGGGGTGTCTCCATAAAAGAGATCCAATTCACAATGTAATAGCGTTGACCCAGGCTAGTTGTTGGAATATGGAATGTTACAATTGGTAGGGTAAAGAAGCTATCCATTTTCATCAAACATATTATTGTGGTATCTTTCTCTTGATAAGAGCTTGGGGAATTTTGGGACTACTAGAATATCTTATGCATCTGAACTTGATCTTGCATCATGATCCTGCAAAATTCAATAATCAATTATTCAACTGCAAGGGCATACCTAACATAAATTCAATGAGTTAAATAAATTATAAATAAAATCTATACTTATTGCAATCGGGGAGAACTTGAAGGACTTACAACGATATGGAATGAAATGGAATATGAATAATTGGCCATTTGATATTATAATTCTTTTTTTCCTACATTTGAGCCAAAACCATCATCTTGAGAAGCATAGAAAAATCTAACTTCAAACAGACTTTCAAATAAATTTTATAAGTTAGCAGTGCACTTAATTATATAAAGATGCCATGGTGCATCGTTATACCCAAAATGCATCGGTAATTTAAGTTATGAGAAGCATTGAAGACTGACCTCCATTATTTCCTCCAGAAATAAAAACCTCTGCAAAATTTAAATGTGGATGTTTGCATTTACATTTTTCAAATTAAATTGTTTTTTGGTGTGATAGTACTTAAACATTGCACCGGTGTTGTATGAACTATACAGTGCACCGATTAAAGTAAGTTACAAAAAATAGTGCACACACTTACCAACAATGTGTCAAAATATACAATGAAAAAATAGGTCGATGCATTCTACTTACACACCGCACCGATGCACTACGTACTATATAGCGCACCAAAAAAGTAAGTTACGAAGAAAAAAATGCACGCGTTTATCATCAATGCGCCAAAATATACAACAAAAAAATGAGCCGAAATTTTAGTTTTTCTAAATGTATGTGTTTATAAATGAAAACTCTATTCATTCTTTCATTATTTTGCCAAAAATTAGAGGAGAGATTTTTGCAAGAGAGATTTACTAGCAAAGACTTCGAAGTGGGTAGACATTTTTGAAGATCCAAATTCGAAAGGGATCATTGTAGGTCACATACAAATCTATAGAGGAGAAATTATAGGAATATGATTTCATTATATTCATCATCTTAATCTTTCCCCTATTTGATTCAAGCAATTTTCAGTGCATTCCCCAAAAATAAAAGGGTTTCATAGTTACCTTTGGTATTGGAAGCCCTAATTTCCTTAATGTTTTTTTTTGCTTTCCCTATCTATATTCACAACGATAAAAAAAAATTAATCAATAGATTTTTATAGGGTTTCATTACTTATATATGGGGTGTTTTCTATCCATTACAATGGAACCACTCATTTCATTGGATCTCAAATTGGTCTATCACTGTCATTTTTTTAAACCACTTCGCCGTTCACGGTGTGCACTCTATAGTGACAAAGAACCGGTGCGGATTTTCATGTCAATGGCATTGCTTAATTTAAATTATAAATAATATTAAAAATATATATATATCTTCGCGATTTGTGGTGCATATTGTATAGAGATAAGCATCAGGGTGCATTTTCTTATAAAAAAGACTGATGAGTTTAAAATGAAAATAATATTGTTTTTATTTGGAAACCGTCATGTTTAAAAAAAATCACAAGTCAAGAGTGTGTAATAAACAGTGCTTAGGTACCATTTCTTTTATTAATTTATAAAGCATCGACTGAATGTACAACAATTTGTAAAACATTTTTTATTTCGCAATGACATTGTTATCATATATCAGTGTGCATACATATTGTTGACGCACCGGTGCATACTCATTTATTATACGCACCGGAATCTTATTTTGTAAAAAAATTACACAATTGTTATATGTGATGATTCTTAGCTTTTCGTTTTTGAGGGAGATTTTGAAAATTCCAAGGGACAAACGAGGGGAAAACCAATACATGTCGATAGGGATGTCCAAAAAAGTGTAGAAGGAGATGGTAAAAGAAATTAACATAATTTCATTGTAAGAGGAGTCATCCCAACAATAATATGCAGTAGGGGTATGTAATCATCCATTTATTCTTGTATGTACATCGAATTTAATTATCTCATGAAATACTAATTTTCAATTGTTTCGTTGCAGAAAAGAAAAAAATAGAACCCATTCAACAAATAAGACATGACAACAACGATTAAAAGGGTTGATCGCAAACTTTGTGAGTACTTACGTTTTCCTAGGGATTCTTGTAGGCTTGGAAGATGAAAACTTTTAGGTTGGACCCTATAAACCAGGGGGTTGGTGCCTCCTTCCAGTTGGTGTTGGATAATTTTTCAAAGTTGGTGCTTCCGGTGGATGTAATCTTCTAATACATTAAAAAGCGTTATGTGGTTTTCTCCCATTTTTGTTTCCACGTAAAATGCTTGTGTAATGTGTATCTATGGTTATATTTTTATGATATCTTGAATGCAATCATAAGTGATAAATTGTTGATAACTTAATGTTTACATGTTGTTGTTAAAAAAGGCTAAAAAGTGCCTAATATGGATTAACCCCCCCTCCCCTCAATATTATTGAATATTCCAACAATTGGCATCAGAGCATTTCCTTCAAAAATAGTCTAACCACTATAAGGTAGATCATGGATTGCACTAAGAATGGAACATCAGTGTTTGATGGTCAAAACCATGCCTTCTAGAGAAGAAGGATGAAAACATTTTTGCAAGCACGGGGATTTGATGACTGGCAAGTTGTAGTAAATGGATACAAGGAAATTGCCTCCCCCCAACATATAAAGATGAAAAGAAACTTTGTGAAAACAATTTGAAGGCTATGAATGCTATCTAAGTGGTTTGGCTAATTCAGTATATTTCAAGGTTAAGCATTGCGACGTTGCAAAGGAAATTTGGGACAAACTTCAAAATGTTTACGAAGGAGATGCCAATGTCAAGGGGGGAAAGCTTCAAACTTATAGGTGTCAATTTGAATAACTGAAAATGAAGGAATATTAATATATTGCACCTTATTTTTTGTGAGTTGATAAAATAGTGAAGTCTATTAAAAGATTAGGAGAAGAAATTAAAGGTTCAGTAATTGTTCAAAAGGTACTAAGGTCTCTTCGAATGAGATTTGATCCTAAGATTGCATCCCTATAAGAAAGAGTAGATATTGCTACATTGATAATGGACGAGCTACATGGAATACTTACAGCTTATGAGATGAGAACAAAACAGGATAATCTATCCAAGAAGGAAAGAACTTTCAAAGCATCCAAGAATAAAAGAAAGAATAAGCAAAAGTCAAAGTCAAGCTTCAGTTGTAGTGATGATTCAGATGAAGATGAATAAATAGCCAACTTTGTAAGGAGGTTGAAGAAAGGAACTGGAAAGTACAAAGGTAAGCTTCCCTTGAAGTGATTTAATTGTGGTAAAATTGGTCATTTTTCTTCCAAATCTCCTTATGCTAAGAATTTAGATAGTGATGAAGAAGAAGCTCCCAAGAAAGAAAAGAAATATCATAAAGGAGACAATAAAAGAAATCAAAGAAAAGTCTCTACTCAAGAGAAGATAGTTCCTCATATGATGAGGATAATGATAGTGATATTGACTCAGAAAGAGTGTTATTTATGGCAATGGAAACTGTAATATTCCAGATATAAAAAGTATGCAGAACAGAAATAAAATGTTGGAAATGGTAGATAAATAACAATATAACCAGAACAACACCACAATAACATTGAAATGATATCGAAATAACACCAGAAAGAGCACTTTGATTCTAAGAGAAATGTTCATGGGCCTCTTCAAGGGGGAAACCTCCTGTCGAGAAGAGCTCTATTACAATAATATCCAAGCTAGGGTTCTTATACCCTCGACTCCTCTTTATACTAAATATGTCTATCAAAAGAACCATCTAGAGGAAGATCCTTCTAGAAGCGAAAGCTTCTGTTAGGTCTTCTTACATTCAACTTATTCTACTTTATTGCAAGGCCTTATTAATATTGACCTTTATTACATCTGAATATATTGTTCTACATACGTGAGGGGTTAGGTCCCTAACATGTCCTCCCCCTTAAAAATAGCCTTGTCCTCAAGGCTTGGGATGTGGAAATTGTTGCAGAATGGTAGCTGGTTCCCAAGTGGCATCTGCTAGAGTTGTATCTTTCCACTGGACTAACACGTCATTGATGGTTCATTGACGCAGACGACTCTCACGTTGGTCCAAAACTTCTTGTGGTTTTATCCAAATGGATCCTTCTTCGTCCAACTCGGGAAGGTTGGTTTGATTTTGGCACTTAGTTCCAATCACCTTCTTTAAGCATGAAACATGAAAAACACAATGTAGCTTAGAATGACTAGGAAAATCTAACTAATAGGCCACTTGTCCCACATGCTTGAGAATGGTATAAGGACCATAAAATTTGGGCGCCAACTTTTGACAATGGTCATCCTTGAGGGAATTTTTCTTGTAAGGTTGCAGTCAAAGAAACACCTAATCCCCTTCTGTAAATTGACGTTCAGAGCAACCTTGATCTGCTTGTTTCTTCATTCGATTTTGGGCCATGACCAAATTCTCTTTGAGGGTACATAGAATAGCCTCTATAACTATAAGTGTTTGGTCAACCGCCTGGACCTTCAAGACACCTGGTAAATATGAGAGAACTGAAGGTGGATTTTGTCCATATACTACTTCAAAAGGAGTCATGTGGGTAGTTGTATGGTATGAAGTGTTGTACCAACATTCATCTAGGGATAACCATTGAGCCCACTGATTTTTCTTTTTCGATGCAAAACACCTCAAATATGTTTCCAAACACTTGTTGATAACTTTAGTTTGACCATCAGTCTGGAGATGATAAGTTGTGATGAGATGCAATTGGGTGGCTTGAAGCTTGAACAGTTCTTGCCAAAAATTGTTGGTGAAAGTTGGGTCGTGATCAAAAACAATAGAATGTGGCATGCCATGAATCTTAAAGACCTGATCCATGAAAATTTGAGCCACAATGGATGGTGTAAATGGGTGTTGAAGAGCACATAAATGAGCATAATTGGAAAGGTGGTCGACTACCACCATGATGACTGATTTATTTCCCAATTTAGGTAAGTTTGTAATAAAATCCATAGAGATATCCATCCAAATAGTAGGTGGAATCGGAAGCGGTTTTAGTGTATCGGGAGATTTGACTGTTTCACCCTTGTTGCATTGAAACACATCACATTCAGCTACAAAATTACAAACTTCTTATTTCATACCATCCCAAAAAAAAAGAACGTTTGACCCTGTCATAGGTTTTGGTAAACCCGGAGTGCCCAACTGTGGGTGTAGCATGAAGCTCAGAAAGTACCATGGATTTAAGTTTTGACTATTTACTTAAATACAAATGGCCTTTGTATCGAATCTCATCATGGAGCCAAGAGTATCCTGGGGGGACTGAAGAATTGGACTGCAATTTTTGTATCAAATGCGAAATTTTGGGATCGTGTAGCCATTCCTGGCAAACGGCTTGGAGCCAATTTGGTACAATGAAGGAGAGAGAAAAAAGGGATCCTTAATCTTCATATTTTTGGGAAAGTGAATCCACAACCACATTGTCTTTGCCTTTCTTTTAAATTATCTCATAATCATATCCAACAAGCTTAGTCACCCATTTTTGTTGCTCTCAGGAGGAAATGCGTTGTTCCAGAAAATAATTGAGGCTTTGATGATCTGTCTTAATTTGGAAGCATTTCCCCAATAGATAAGGGCCCCACAGATTAACGACATGCAGAATGGCCAACATTTACTTTTCATAGATTGATTTTCCCAAATTTCATTCAGACATTTGTTTGTCGGTAAAGGCCAAAGGTCGACCCTCTTGCATAAGAACAGTGCCAATTCCTTTCCTTGAAGCATCACATTCCAGCACAAAGGTCTTTGTGAAATCAGGAAGGGCCAGGACTAGAGTGGTGCGCATGGCCATCTTCAAGGTTTGAAAGGCTTGAGAAATGTTTGGATTCCAAGTGAAATAATTATTTTTAAAGAGTGCAGTGAGAGGTGCCGCAATCTTTCCATAATTCTTAACAAACTTGTGATAATAACATGTTAAGCCCAAAAATCCACGCAATATTTTGAGAGTCTTTGGGTGAGGCCATTCTTGAATAGCTTCAATATTTTTAGGATCCACCCTGACATCGTCCTTGCCAAAAAGATGACCCAAGTACTCAACTTTCAAGGCACCAAAAGCACATTTAGATTGTTTTAGGAAAAGTTGGTGCTGAGAAGGTAGATGGAGAAATCGATCCACATGAGCAAGTTGGTCTATCCAGGTTTTGTTATAGATGAGGATATCATAAAATAAAACTAAGACAAAATGATGAATAAAAGGATGGAATACATGGTTCATGAGGCTTTGGAAGGTGGAGGGGGCATTACACAAGCTAAGGGGCATGACCAAAAACTGATCCAGATTATTTTCGGCACAAAATGAGAGCGGAGATATAATAAGGAAATGCACAGAGATATCACGTATATCAAATAATATAACAAAAATGTATCAGAGATGCAACCATAAACACAGATATACAGTAATGCACGATTTCTATTAATGAAATAAATGTACATAGACTGTAAAAATACAGAGTGAAAGACTCGCTAGAATGGTGGCAGCTTATCTCCGAGAAGAGATGTGACGGCTACTCGCATTCACAAGAAGATGATTACAATGAGGCTCTGAAGGAATTTTTACAATAATAAGGAATGCCAAAAACCTTAGGCATCCAAAAACCTAACCCTAGGAGATGAAACACCAAAAGTCATGTGGGCCTCGTTTGGGTAAGTTAGTACTTCAACTTCCCGGGGTCATAAATTTTTCATACGATCTCTGTTTTAGGTGTATAATAGCTCGTTGGAAAGGTATCATAGAGGAGATTAATTTTAGGGGCTCAATCATACCTTTGGCTATCATTGAGAACCTCGATCTCAAAAAACCTTTATTTAGGCCCTCAAAATGGCTCCGGAAGTTAAAACCTGCTAAAAATAGCAAATTGCCAAAATTGCTAGAAAAATGTTTTGAGCCAGTTGGAAAAGGTGGGTGGCCACCGATATCCACCTGGATCAATCCTCCCTCCTTAGGAAGCAATGGTCTCCATTTCATTGAGTTCCCGGGGGAGAGGGAAAATCATTTCTTGAATCTTCATCTTGGTGAGCTGCTTGTCTTGCTGGAGACATTGCGTTGCTCAGTTTGTGGAAGTCTGTCACAAACCTGTTGAGGTTGAGTCTTTTCAACAATTCGAGATACATGAAAGGATGGTTTGCGGGAGGAATATTTGTGCTTTTCTACAACCTTGTCGACCTGCTTCTGTTGGATAGAAGGCACTTGGGGCAAGGTTGTAGTGGTTGCAGTGTCCTTTTGTTCTCCTTTTCAACAGATAGTGAAGAAGATGAATTTTGCAGTGTGAGATACTACCTTGTGACACGTTTTAGATGGAACAGTAGTTGGAACTACCTATGATATTCTGTAGAGATGACCCCCCAAAGTAACAATGACACTACAGGGTTGAGACTCATAAACAACATGGCGCTTCCACATATATGGCTAGCCCAAGAGAACATCACAGACATCCAGTGGGGAAACATCACATAATACCTCATCCTTGAAGGGTTATATGTCGTATGACAATCAACATTACTGGTTGACACAGAGATCTCGTCCTTGGTGAAGCCACCCAATGTTGTATGATTGCGAGTGTGGTCTTTTCAACAATCTCAATTGTTTGACGACCTATGCTGAGATGAGGTTCTTCTGGCTTCCACTATCAACAATAAAATGCAGTGGGGTACCCTTCACCCACATTTGTGAATGAAAAATGTGCTCCCTCTCTTCGGGATCTGTTGGTTCTTCTAGTTGAATTGTTGCGGTTGCAACAGTAGCAGTGGGGTTTACGTCAATGAACTGTCCTTTACCAGTATTTTTAGAATCGGATTCTGAATCAGGGTTCGGCTCCTTGTCTTTGATCTCGGCCACCAATGACTATTTTGAGTGACATTCATCCGTGTTGTGCTAGGGGATTTTTTGGAAATCGCATTGTTTTCTAGTGTCTTTCTTTGTCTTCCCTTGACCCTTCTTTTCCTGTGTCTTGGACTAGTTTTCAGGAGACTGTTTGTTAGGGTCATCTTTTTTCATACTTTTCTTGTTGCAGATTTGCAGACTCGAACTCCCGTTTGTTCTAGTGATTAAATTTTTACTCGATTTTAACAGTATATATCGATAAGAAGCACCGAGTGATGAGATGTCCAGAAAATCCATTTCCATCTCGATGTATCTGTGTAGAGCCCCAGGGTATTTCAGAACCAAATGTCGCTCGGAGTCTTTGATGCCCAGCTTGGTACGCAAGGTATGGAAGGTATTGGTGAACTCTGGAACTGCTTGGCCCCTCTCTTTCCGCAGTGTGGTCCATCTCATGTACTGGTCCTCATAGTTGCCAATAGGGTAATATTGTTCCTTTACCGCATCCACAAAAAAATCCCAAGTGGGATCAACCCCATATATTCCAGACTCCTCTGTGGAAATTTTCTCCCAGTAAGTTTCCCACCAATGTTCGACATGAGGGAGATATTTAAGGAGTGTGAAGGTGATCTTTTCTTTTTCGGAAAAGTTGTGAATAGAGAAATAACCTTCTAGCAGAGTTAACCATTTTTCTAGGGCTTATGCATCTATTTGTCCTTCAAATACAGGAATATCAAAATTAAGTTGTACCTTGAAAGGCGATTTGCCTCCAAAGTGGCCTCTTGATGAATATGTGCCTGATGCTATCAGCAGGTGTTGAAGGATGTGGGAAAAATTCTCCATCATTTCGTTCATTTGTCACGTGAGAGCTTGCTCAAGCAACAAATTGATAGGATCGTCTCCTCCGTCGTTTTTCTTTTCTTCCGCCATTGAGGGTTTCTTGGGCATGCAAGAGCGATTGTCTTCAAGAGAGACAAGCTTGAGACCCAACTTGATATACTTGGACCTCGTCGGGGACATGCACTGAAAAAACGATCAAGAGCAACATGCTCTGATACCACTGATCCAGATTATTTTCGGCACGAAATGAGAGCGGAGATATAATAAGGAAATGCACATAGATATCGCGTATATAAAATAATATAACAAAAATGTATCAGAAATGAAACCATAAACACATATATACAATAATACATGATTTCTATTAATAAAATAAATGTACAGAGACTGTAAAAATATAGAGTGAAAGACTCGCTAGAATGGTGGCAGCTTATCTCTGAGAAGAGATGTGATGGCTACTCACATTCGCAAGAAGGTGATTACAATGAGGCTCTGGAGGCCTTTTTACAATAAGAAGGAATGCCAAAAACCCTAGGCATCCAAAAACCTAACCCTAGGAGATGAAACGCCAAAAGTCATATGGGCTTGGGTAAGTTAGTACTTCAACTTCCCGGGGTCGTAACTTTTGCATACGATCTCCGTTTTAGGCATATAATAGCTCGTTGGAAAAGTATCATCGAGGAGATTAATTGTGGGGGATCAATCATTCCTTTAGCTATCATTTAGAACCTCGGTCTTGAAAAACCTTCATTTAGGCCCTCAAAATGGCCCCGGAAGTTAAAACCTGCTAAAAATAGCAAATTGCCAAAATTGCCAGAAAACTGTTTTGAGTCAGTTGGAAAAGGTGGGTGGCCACCGATATCCACCTGGATCAAAAAATCATAGTGGCCCTCATGAGTTATAAAGGAATTATTAGGAATGTCTGACTCTTTCATATGGATCTGGTGATATCCAGAACAAAGATCAAGTTTAGTAAAGAACTGGGCGCCGCTCAATTCATCCAAGAGGTCATCAATGACAAGAATGGGAAACTTGTATTTAATGGTGAGTTTGTTGAGAGCATGAAAGTCAGGAAACATGCGCCAATAACGTTATTTCTTCAGGACCATGACCACAGAAGAAGAGTAGGGGCTTGTACTAGGGAAGATAACACCTGTGTTAAGCAGTTCTTGAACCATTTTCTCAATTTCATTTTTTTGGGAAAAGGGGTGGAAATAGGGACGAATATTGGGAGGAAGGCTTCCTGGTACAAGGGGAATGGAATGATCATGAACACCACGGGAAGGAGGGAGTCCCTGGGGATTGGAAAAGACCAGTTGATGTTTAGAGAGGATGGATTGGAGGCCTTGCGGCACAGAGGGTGTCTCAGTTGCTTATATGGCATGGAGTTGGGAAATAACGCTAGAATGGCCTTTTTTGAGCAGCTTTTCCATGAGATGGGAACTAATGATCTCAAGTGAACTAAAGTTCATGCCTTGGAACTTATATTGCTGGCCCTCCTGGTCGAATTGCATGGTTAATTCCTTAAAATCCATGAGAATGGGACCCAAAGTCCTTAGTGAGTCTGCACCCAACACAATGTCACAACCGCCCATGTTGATAGCAAAAATATGAGATTTAAGGTGGTAGTCACCAATTTGGAGACTCACATTTTCACAACACCCTCCACATTTCATGGATCCTCCATTGGAAATTATTGACTGCATGGATATAGCAATGGGTTTCTTGGGCAATGCGGCGATGAATAAAATTATGGGTGCTTCCACTATCAAGAAGAATGATGACCTTCCTATGCTTGATGTAACCAATTATCTTAAGGGTTTGGGGGGAAGAGAAGTCAGTGAGATAATTTAGGGAAATGATTGGTTCTGCTTCAGGAGGGTCTGAGGGAGGGGTTATGTCAATGGGTTCAGGTGACTCAGACACAAGGGGAGTTTCAACATCCTCTTCTGAAATATCCTCTGAGATGGCCATAAAAAGATTTTATTCCTTACACTTGTGGCCCAAAAAATATTTGTCATCACAATTATAACAAAGGCCTTTGAGTTGTCATTCATCCATTTCAGCTCTGGTCAATTTTTGGATCTTTAGTGGAGCAGAAGGAGTAGTGGGATTTACTGGTTTAGTGCGAGGAAGAAAGGGGGGGTTTTGGTTTTGAGCGGAGACAACATGTTGTGATTCCTTATCTCTTTTAGTAGCCTCCACCCAACTCTGAGTCTGAGCCATGAGGACATGGGAGCAAATCTCATCCTTGAGGCCACTGATAAAACATTCTCAGAAAAAAGCATCAGACATGCTCTCTGTATGAAAATCCAATCGTTCAAAAGTAGCTATAAAGTATTCCACTAATCCAGATTGTTTCAACTTTTTCAAATGGCCTAAATGGTTGGTGTCAATGTCAAAGCGTTCATAAATCTCTACCACAAAGTGTTTCCAAGCAATATACCCTTGATAGGAATTTTTTCTCCATTGCCACCATTGCCAACGTTCTTGATCTAGATGGAGAACACCATACCGAAGTTTGGCCAAATAATTTGTAATGTTGTACAAAGAGAAATAATGTTCCATTTGAGTTACCCAACCAGTGGGATCTGAGCCATCAAATTTGGTCACATCCACCTGCGGAAGGCATAGGTCACACTAAAAGTGATGGGGATGAAAATTATGGGAATGAGAGGAAGTTTCAGCTTCGGTATGAAAAGGTGGGTCAAATAAAGGGGGATCTGTAGGGATATGCAGCTTGGTGCAGATCATCGAAACGACAGATTCAAGCTAGGTAGTCATGTCTTGTTTGAGGTCTTCTTTGAGTTCAGTGATTGATGCAGCGATGGAGGAGTGCATGTTTTGATTGATGGTGGAAATATTGGCACTGAGTTGTCTCACTTCTTGTTGGGTCTTTGTGAAATTACATTGGAAGGTATTGAAGCGAGCTTCGAAGTCTTGGCTATGGGTATGGGCCATGATGATGAGGGAACCGAAAAGGGGTGGGTGGGGTCAAAAATTTTGTCGAAAAATGATAGGTATGAATGTGATAAGGGCGAAGAGATAAATCCAATGGAATAGGTCTCAAATAATGGTGCAAACATTTCCAGATTTTTTTTTTCTTTTTATTTTTTTTACACTTGCGGAGTTATACTCTGGTCTGAAGAATATTGCAGTGATGAAATGTTCAAATGCTTAACCAGGAAGAAATGTATATTCATTCAGCAACTCAAACACATTTGTGCGGCAATAGATCTTGTCTGCTTTATGTTTTGTTTCGGTCCCCAAGGGTTAGGTATTCAAGGGTTCTACAGACAAGGGTTTGCCCTGCGTTATATCTCTCTAATATATGTGTGGGGTCCAATAGTATTACTTGGCCCAATATCTCAGGGAACCAACTAAAGAGGCTAAACTGTGCCCTTACTTGTACTACCCGACTACCCAGGTACTAGAGAGTATCTTCCTAAGTGTTGTTCTCAGTGACACTATAGCAGTTAGGCAGCCGATCGATTTATTGAAAGAGGGCTTCAGGAAATCTAGGTCGGTCCATATATAGGTGTTGTCAGATGTGCTACCACTCGAAGGGGTACCAACAGGGGTTACAAGGGTGGCCAACAAATGTGCGCTTAAGAAACACTTGTATTTCCTGTGTGTATGAATCCCTCCACCACGGGTTTATGTGCTTAATGACAGATCTATGTAGCTTAAAGACATCGGAATACATCTCTACCCTAGAAAAAATTAACCCACAATTTTCTACCAAGGAAAGTGCTATGATAACACTTGTAATATTCCAGATATAAAAAGTATGTAGGACAGAAATAAAATGCTGGAAATGGCAGATAAATAACAATATAACCAGAACAACACCACAATAACACTAAAATGATATTGAAATGACACCAGAAAGAGCACTTTGATTCTGAGAGAAATGTTCACGGGCCTCTTCAAGGGGGAAACCTCCAATCGAGCAAAGCTCTATTACAATAATATCCAAGCTAGGGTTCTCATACCCTCGACTTCTATTTATACTAAATATGTCTATCAAAAGAACCATCTAGAGGAAGATCCTTTTAGAAGTGGAAGCTTCTATTAGGTATTCTTACATTCGACTTATTCTACTTTATTTCAAGGCCTTATTAATATTTACCTTTATTACATCCGAATATATTGTTCTACATATGTGAGGGGTATTCTAGAGAAGAAGGATGAAAACATTTTTGTAAGAATGGGGATTTGATGTCTGGCAAGCTGTAGTAAATGCATACAAGGAAACTGCCTCCCCCCAACATATAAAGATGAAAAGAAAATTTGTGAAAACAATTTGAAGGTTATGAATGCTATTCTAAGTGGCCTGGTTAATTCAATATATTTCAAGGTTATGCATTACGACGCTACAAAGGAAATTTGGGACAAACTTCAAAATGTTTACGAAGGAGATGCCAATGTCAAGGGGGAAAGCTTCAAACTTATAGGTGTCAATTTGAACAACTGAAAATGAAGGAAGATTAAGATATTGCACCTTATTTTCTGCGAGTTGATAAAATAGTGAAGGCTATTAAAGGATTAGGAGAAGAAATTAAAGGTTTGGTAATTGTTCAAAAGGTACTAAGGTCTCTTCCAATGAGATTTGATCCTAAGATTGCATCCCTATAATAAAGAGTAGATATTGCTACGTTGAGAATGGACAAGCTACATGGAATACTTACAGCTTATGAGATGAGAACAAAATAGGATAATCTATCCAAGAAGGAAACAGCTTTCAAAGAATCCAAGAATAAAAGAAAGAATAAGCAAAAGTCAAAGTCAAGCTTCAGTTGCAATGATGATTCAGATGAAGATGAATAAATAGCCAACTTCATAAGGAGGTTGAAGAAAGGAACTAGAAAGTACAAAGGTAAGCTTCCCTTAAAGTGATTTAATTGTGGTAAAATTGGTCATTTTTCTTCCAAATCTCCTTATGCTAAGAATTTAGATAGTGATGAATAAGAAGTTCCCAAGAAATAAAAGAAATATCATAAAGGAGACAAGAAAAGAAATCAAATAAAAGTCTCTACTCAAGAGAAGATAGTTCCTCATCTAATGAGGATAATGATAGTGACAGTGACTCGGAAAGAGTGTTATTTATGGCAATGGAAACTCAAAAAGGAACCTTTGAAAATGACAAAGAATATTATGAAGAATATGAAGTGGATCTTGAGGTAGAACTAATCAGTTCTTTAAGTAATCTAAAGAGGGAAAGAAGGAAAAACAAGTCCTTCGAGGAACAATTGATAAAGCTAAAGGAGGATTCTCAAAACCCTAAAAATAATTATGAAGAAGTCCAGTAGATTATCATAAATCTAAATTTTCAGCTGGAAGTATCCAAAGTGACTGAATAAACACTCAAGAAACAGTTGGAATAAAAGCATAAAATAAATGAATCTTTGGAAGATGAAATAGTATCACTAAGAAAGGAACTTCAGAAGAAGGACATCCAACAGAACTTTGGAAACAACACCAAAATATTGGATGAAATCATCAATAGTCAAAGGCCATGCTATGACAAGTCTAGACTAGGATACAAACAAACTCATACTAAGAAGGGTTCAAGCTCCATAATGATAGAAAAGGAAGCAAAACAAAAGAGTTATGTAGAAGTCATCAGAGGTCCCATCAAGAAGGAAGAATGCAAGCCTTCAAAGGAGAATATTTAGGCAATGGATATAATTCAAGAAGAAGATCATCCAATCAGAGGTATGTGAAATCAACAATCAATAATGGAGAGGACTCGAGAAGAATATTATAGAAGAGTTGCACCACCTAGAAGATCTCCCACACTCATGTACCAAACTATATTTCTTGGATTATGTTATTCTTGCAAATATTGTGGTCACAAGGTTATAAATTATAGAGCCTATGCCAAGAACAAAAGAAACTATGGAGGCTACTCTAGGAACAATTATCTCAAAAAACCTAATGAAGCTTATAATATAAAATATAACAATTTTGRCTCATTAAATAATGAAGTATAATGTTACAAGTGMAACAATTTTGGACACATGGAAAAATATTGTAGGTTGATTGTTCCTCTAAGGGAAYTGAAGTAGTATTTTAACAYACATGTAAAAGAACCATCAAAGATATGGAAAATGAAGCAGGATAAATTGAACATTGAAGAATGTTTGATTTCTYTAAAATCCCAAAGAAGAAAAAGTGATTGGTACGTTGACAGTGGTTTTTCAAAGCACATGACAGGGGACAAGGAAAGATTTTTAACTCTAAAGAAAGAAAGAGATGGATCAATTTCGTTTGGAAATCATAAMTCAGCCAAAATTATAGGAAAGGGCACAATAAAGCTTGGAAGCAAAGATGGCATGGAAGAAAATGTCCTACTTGTCAAAACTATGAAGAATAATCTGCTAAGTGTGAGTCAAATGTGTGACCAGGGACACACACTTCTATTCAACTCAAAGAAATGTGAGATAAGGAAAGAAGGATGAGGCATATTAGTGGTGACAACAATAAGGACTCCAAACAACATATATATCTTAAATGAGATCGAAAAGGATATATGTTGCTTGGGAAGGGAAGATGAAATTTGTCTTTGGCATAGAAGAATGGGCCATATGCACTTAGGAAATCTTGTCAAAATCAACAGAAATGAAGTGGTAAGAGAAATGCCTGAAATTCCAAAGTCAAAAAACACTATGTGCAAGCACTATCAACATGTAAAGAAAACAAGAACTGAGTTCAGGACAAAGGAATATTCTACAACAAAACCATTGGAGATTGTACATATCGATCTATGTGGGTCGATGAGAACAAAAGGGTTGAATGGTGAACATTACTTCACGCTACTTATTAATGATTATACAAGAGTGACCAAAGTCTGTCTTCTCAAGAAAAAGTTAGAGGCACTCAAATGTTTCAGGATATTCAAAGAGATGGTTGAAAATGAGATTGATTTGAAAATCAAGTGCTTGAGATCAAACAATGGAGTTGAATTCACATCAAAATAATTTGGGGATTTTTTTGAAGAACATGGAATAAAAAGACAAATCTCAACAACTAGGACACCTCAACAAAATGGAGTCGTTAAAAGGAAGAATCGAACTGTACAAGAAATGGCCAGAACCATGTTGAAAGATTCCAAGTTGGGTGATATCTTTTGGGTACAAGGAGTACATACATTCGTTCATATCTTGAACAAATGAATTCTTAGAAGTAACAATGACAAGAATCCATATGAACTATGGAAGGGAAGACCAATGAATGTCAAGCACTTTAGAGTGCTTGGAAGAAATGTTACATAAAAAGTGAAGATAATAAGATTGGAAAATTTGACTCTCTGGTTGATGAAGGAATACTAGTTGGATACTCAAGAAAAATCAAGGCATACAAATGCTACAACCTAAGACTCAAAAAAATAGTGGAAAACATCAATGTAAATATTGATGAAAAAATGTGTTGAATACCAGAGAAGAAATAAGAAATTCAAAAGAGCATGAAATAGAAGAAGAAATAAAAGAAGAAGAAATAGAAGAGGAAGAGGAACCAGAAGAGAATCAACTAGAAGCAGAGCAAGAAGAAATAGAAGACAATCAACAAGATCTCCAGACACCTAAATGTTGGTGTCAGAAGAATCATCCACTAGAAAAAATTATTGGGGATAAAAATGTAGGAATAGAAACCCAAATAAGAAAACCAACACATACACCAGAACAAATACATCTAGCATTATTATCCATGGTTGAACCAAGTAGCTTTGAGGAAGCCAACAATGATGAACATTGGATCAAGGCCATGGAAGAAGAACTGAATCAAATAGAGAAGAATGAGACATGGGAAATGTTTCCAATTCCTAAGGACGAAAACGTGATTGGTACAAATGGGTGTTTAGAAACAAACTAAACGAAGATGGATAGGTAACTAGAAACAAGGTAAGGTTAGTATGCAAGGGATATGCTCAAGTTGAAGGAATAGATTTTGAAGAAACATTTTCTCTTGTTTTCAGAATGGAAGCAATCAGAATGATTTGTCCTATGCATGTTCCAAAAGAATCATAGTCTATCAGATGAATGTAAAATTAACATTTCTAAATGGTGAATTAGAAGAAGAAGTCTACATCGAACAACTAGAATGGTTTCTACTATCAGAAAGGGAAGATTATGATTGCAGATTGAAGAAAGCT
>ML788610.1:19926-49274 GCA_009831015.1 Picea engelmannii
AGGGCTCTTGTATCCTTTCGAGGCACCATTGATGGCTTGTACCATTTCATGCCAATAGGGTGAGCAAAGAACATTGAATGGTACACCACATGCACAGAGAAACCTGAAAAGTTTTGCATCCACATCATCTCTACAACCTTGGTCGAGGATATTTGATAGTGTTCTACACCCTGAAGGCGAAGGCGAGAATCCACTAGGATGGGGGAATGGGGGTCGACCAATGAAAATTCTTTGTGAACTCTCATGTTCAACCCTTGGTTTTTTGGATTTGTTTTGTGTTGCCTCCTCTTCCCTTTGGTATTTGATTTTGTCTTTGGATGGCAATTCCACACAAGTTTTGACTCCTACAGTCTTACCTTCATCTTAGTGCATATGCCCACATAGATGCTTTCTCACATGAGTATAGGAACCTATGTAAGTTTTATGACCTGGTGGCATGTAAATTTTGTGGTTCCACCCCCTTTCCCTCCCCCAAGCCTTGTCACATACTTCCACAAGGGTGTTAAGATCAATTTGGGTTGTTGTGCATCATCACTATCATTTTCATTTTCATCATCCCCTTCCATTTCTTCCTCCTCTCCATGGTATGTGTTGTCCACTTCTATTTCTTCGTCACTATCATGGGTATTTCGATGTCCTCCGGCTCCCAACACCACCATCATAATAAAAAAAGGAACCAAAATGATATACCACATGGATATACCCATCATGCTTGTTGAACTTTGATAATGACTTGATACCTGCAATAGAATGATGGAGGAGAAATGGGAAAGAGTAGGAGAAGAAAATATTCAAATATTCAACATAGAATAATATATTAATTTACAACACATGGAATTTAAAAAAAAAAACAAGAATGGGCTTAAGAGCCTACCTCTTTAGCTCTCCAATGGTAGTTGAATATGACTATGGCAGCCTTCAATCTCCCTTCCAAGCTCTCACAAATGGCAGCGTTCAATCCCCCTTCCAAGCTCTCCAATCTCCCAATGGCAGCCTTCAATCTCCCTTCCAAGCTCTCCAATCTCCCAATGGCAGCCTTCAATATCCCTTCCAAGCTCTCCAATTTCCCTTCAATCTCCTCAAGAACTAGCAAGAAGCCCACTCAAAGCCCTCCTAGCAAAGATGAGTGAAATGAGAAATAAAATGGGAGAAAAATGGAGTGCGTGAGTGTTTTAATCCTAACAAACCCTACCCATGCCTTTTGAAGCCATTTGGAACCTTGACTTGGTTCCTAAACACCCAAAAAAAGAGATGAATCTACCTCATCATGAGGGAGTAGCCAAGGAGTGTTGAGCAAGCGTTCAAGGAGTGTTGAGGGAGCATTCCCCAAATGGGCAAGGAGCATTTTTTTCCCAACGGAGCTTCCTGAACGCTCCCTCTGGGAGCGTGCTTCGAGAGCAGGGATGAGGAGGGGGTACGCTCCCCCGCAACTTAGTTTTGACATTTGTTAATCTTTCAAATCCCATCCTCTATGGCAAATTGTAAGTTATATTTTAACATTGAGATATGTTTCAGTTTATTTCCAATGAAGAACAAGTACTACCTTTTAAGTTTTGAATGGTTTATAACTTTACAACATAACATATTTAATTTTGTTGGTCTATATTTTTAAGTTTTCTAAAATTTTGAAACATTTGAATGTTTTCCTATTTGTGAAATGTATACATTTGTATCAAGGTCATATTGGAGTTTTCAAATTCATATTTTGTTGTATCATATCATATCCATATCTATATTCGAATACACTAACTATGCTCTCAATCGACTTTCGGACCAACATTGCTCGAGTTTGTTCGTTAATTACAAGGACAACTTTCTATTGGACATTTCTATTTTGTATATTTCAAGTTCCTTGACATCTTAGTTCTATTATTCTCGACTCTTGAAGCATTTATCACTAGGATGCCATGTCTTGTTAGTTAATTTGATCCAATTATTAAAAGCACTCATGAAGACCTATACAGTTGTCATTGTGTATTGCATTCAATTAAATGCACATTGCAGCCATGAAACTTTACACTTCTACATATTTATAATAGATGATTTTGACAGAAGCATTCGAACTACATATTTATTGACAAAAACCACTGACAATTATATTCTACTTTGGGCATGAGATGTCAACTACTGGAAACACTAATTATGGTTAAAATATACAATTTTTTAACTTTTAGGTTAGAACATAGAACCAATGTTCAACCTTTTAGACCCCATGTAGAATATGTGTTATGTATCATAAATTTAGATTGAAAAGCAAGTGCTTGTCACCTAAAATGGAGAAACAAGTATGAGTTTCTAAAGTAGTAAAGGTTTTGAAAACACTACTAACAAAATTTCATAAAACAAGGTATGATTTTTTAGTACTTGTAAACACCCAAAAAAATAGTTTAGGGGAGGTAGGTGCAAGTGCAAAGGGGGGTTCATTCTAGACCCTGAAGGAAATGAGGAAATAAACTTTGCTTGGGGATTAGGGATCGCCACAAACAATGGGGCAAAGGCCTTAGCTCTATTTCAAGGACTTCTTTAGCTCAAGAAAAAAGGGATCGGGAAGACCACCATTGTGGGTGATTCATCGATTATTATTCATCATGTACAACAACACGAGTGGATAGGACAACCAATGAGGCCGTCTATTTCTAAGAGGAAGAGCAATGGTGAAAATTTTTGAAACCATAGAATTCTTTCAAGTCCTAAGAAATCACAACTTCATGGAAAATGCAAAAGCAAATGAGGCAGTTGGACTAGATGCTAAAATGTTTTGGACAAATTGGGGGGGAGGGGTTAGTATGGTCTCATCTCCCATGACAATCAACTCCAAATATTATAAACCAATGCTACCATGGGAAGGGACAAGTGGCATTGCATGGCAAGGTTGGGATAACAAGCATCAATGCCCCCAGGCTACAGCGTACCTCCATACCTGGATATGTGGTATTATGATATAAATTTTGGCAAATTTGTTGTTGGTTCTCTACAGGGTGTTTGAGGATAGTGGCAAGTTGGTGACCTCTGGTGATTTTTACCTTGGCCGACACTAGAAGCCTAATTGAAATCCTGGTGGTTTAGCTTTGTCGTCACTGACATTGTTGCTTTGAGGCTCTGTTGAGTCTGAATTAGGAGGAGAACTTGGTGAAGACAGGCTTTCAAGGCTCATCCTTTGGTGTGGCAAGAGAATGGTTGGCTGCCATTGCCAATCCGATAGATGCACTCTATGTGAAACCATGGATTTGCGAAGAGGTCTATGCAGGTGTGAGCATCAAGTAGATGATACTTAGGAAGCTCTATCTCTCTTCAACACTCTCACTTCAAGTCAAATTGAAGCTCAGAGGATCTAGGACACAAGATTATAGAGTCCATGCACAGCCAACACAAAGAGATTGAGAGGCCAGAAGCAAACTGCAATCTTTTTGTATGGATCAATCTTAGGCTTAGCTTGGAGCTCGCATCTTCTTGAAGAATCCTCGCATTCCTTGGTTCCTCCCCCAAATGCCTCCATCTGGTTCAGTCTGATTTGTGGTGAAAGACAATGAGACTGTTCAACAACCTCAAGGTGACATGGAGAAGGGAATAGCAGATTTGGAACCCAATCTTTATGCTGACATCAAAGAAGAAGCCCTCAGTGGGTATGACTTCAACTAATTTCAGGTTTTTCAATGTATTGCAAGGTAGTTTTTTTGCTAGCTCAATTTGTTAGGAATTGTACAAGTCAATTGCATAGATATATATCTAAGATAGCAAGAATAGCTTCACTGATAGGCAACGATTTTGAGATTTTGGGTCTTTTCGAAGGACTGTTTTTGAACTGGATAATCTCTACTTTGTATTAACTTGATTTACGGCACAGCCACAGCCAATTTTTAATGGCGTTATCGAAACATTCGACTTTTTGAACTTTTTCACCGGAATCCAGCTAAACAGATCTTGGTGAAATCATCATTTTCTATTGTTTAAATTGCATTTTTGAATGCATAAATGGATTCAGCACCCTGAAAAATCCTTAGGGCACTCAAATTATACAGACTCAATCACTCAAATCTGGAGTTCCAACAATTTTTGGCCGGATTTCGGGCAAAATTGATCGAAAAATATGCCCGTAAAAACACTGAAAAGTCGAACGTTTAGACTGCGCGATTTTTAATACAAAAATAATTATTTATATTTAAAAAAATAAAAATAAAATAAAAAAATTCATAATTAAGACATATGAGTACACAACCAAATTATGGTTTCCTATATTAGACAATATTATATCAAAAAGTAATTACATCAAGTAGATTAAGCCCGGGTCGTATGTACATAAGGTCATGACCATAAATAAAAAAACATAAATACCCTAATCATGAAGCCAATCATCATCATGCATCTAATAGATATTAGTCTCATGTGTTCCAGAGCTAGTCAACAACACTATAAAACTTGTAAAATACCCAAAGTCATAGTACTTCCAATCAATTGATTCGCCACAACTACATTGTCATGTCCCCTCCCCTTTGATCCCATCGGAAGAGGGACATAGTGGCTTAGGGGGCTCCCCGTAGGCCATAGTCCCCAACCAAAGGGGAGTTGTGCGGCCTTAATGGACGCAAAGAGGAAAGTGGATAGTCTAAATGTGTTCATGGGGAAAAAGCAAGGGGGGAAAAGACCTTAACTTGAGGGGTAAGCCACCTAAAACAAGGAGGCAAGCTAAAAGATAAATCAAATTTATATAAAGAGGAGGAGGTTTATTTGAAGAACAGACAAGGATTATTTGTGGAGTTCTCTCTTCTGTTTTTAGAGGTGGTTGCCTCAGTCCCTTGGAGGGTGGGTAAACCCTCCCTTTCTCTGTTGAGTTTCGGTGTGGCCTAGGGCTCACCCTAGCTCAACGATCTGTCTACTGTTGCAGCAGGGGATCATTGCAAGGCTTTGGAGTCAATCAACTGAGGAAGTTTATCATTTGTGAGGGTTTCTGCAGGCCGGGTTCACCTGTCCAGAAGCTAGGAAGCTGCCGCAGGAAGATTTGGAGGGGCCGATTCAGCCCTGAGCGATTCCGGAGGGGAGGGCCGAGCCCCATATCTGCGAATTCAAGTCACCTGGGAAGGTAGCCGAATTGTTATGTTGCTGAACCAAGGGGTTAAGGAGTCTTTCTGGTGGGTTACGGGACTCTATCCTACAAGCCAAGGGCATATTGTGGCTGGCAGGTGAGGACCGAGTGGCCTGGGAGCAGCGGAAAAGGCTTAAGGGAGGGCCGACCCCAGATCTGTTTGCTGGGAGCATACCGTGACAGAATTGGAGCCTCCAGAGTTGTATCAGCCAAGATTAATGCAGGCCGAGGGTCCGCCAGAGCTGAAAGAACAGCGAGTTTAGGAGGGATTGGACCTCTGCTAACCCAGGTTCATTTGTTCTTTACTGTAGTTGAAACTAGGGTTAACTCTGTTGCAAAATGTGCTGCTGATATAGCAACAAATACTCAGTAACTGAACTCCTGTATGGTGACAGCAGCCCTTGAGGGGTTTTACTGCTGGTTATTGCAAACCTGGTATTGGACACTGTTTTCTGTTGGTTTAAACATCTACTGATATTAGATACTGTATGATATATTCTATGCTGATATAACTGTGCATTGGTAGTGGTTCTGTTCATGAATTGGTTGGGCAGATTTGCTTAATGTTTATGAAAAATTATTATGTGGAATATTGCCCAATCAGCTTGTTTGCAATTGGCTTAAGTCTCTTACCAAGCCCTAAAACCCTAGGGATATTACAGTGGTATCAGAGCTGGTGATCTTGCCAGCCTGAGGGGTTTTCAACGGAAGAGAAATCTGCAGCAATCAACTGAGGTCAAGGACAGCATACTGAAGTTGGAAAGATGAAAACTAAGAAGGAGCTCATGGCTGAAATCAAGTGGGAGCTAGCGGTAGGCAAGTACAGGCCCTATTATTTGGAGTATCTAGCACTGGGTAAAGAGTTATGTGCAGCTATGTCTTTGCGAGAGTATTGCACCATCAAGTATGGAAGTTGGCCCAAAGATTTAGATGAGGATGCCTTCAATGGCACAAGACAAAGATTGAAGGAAGAAAAGCAAGAAGTACGGGAGGAGTTGGCACGAGCACATTCCCATGTGGAGGAGCATGCATCCAGCCATGACGAGAAGGTGAGCGGAGAGGAGGACCAAGCAGTGGTCCATGATGAGACCGTTGACACCGGCATGTTGATGGGGTTTGTCACTGGTACTGATGATGAGGGGGAAACGTCTTGTCCCACCTATGATGACTATGAGGATGACGACATAGCAGCACCTTGTGCACCATTAGCACTTTCACGTGAGGTCCATGACACCGGCACCTATGACAGAAAGGTTGATGGCACATACATTGAGGATGCTTATGATGATGAGGGTGTGCTAGCACCCATCTATGATGAGCATTCAGCATCCCATCCCACTCTTGACGCTTATGAGGAAGATGTTGATGATGATGAGGATACCCACATATGACGAAGGATGGATGTTTGAGAGATTGCCCGGGGACATGGGTCCTTCTTCACAGGAGCCATGTGTGGAGGACGATGTCACGCATGAGTCCCATCATAGCATGGTATCGCCTAGTGCATTGGGTGATGATGATGAGGAGAGCACTCTTACAGATGACAGTCCAGACCATTTGGATGCAATTGGACAAAGACCGTTAGCACTACGTGACTTGGAGGATCGCTTGTTGGTGACCGAGGATCAAATCACATGGGTCTTGACCAAGACCGATGGTGCTTGTAGATTCATTGAGGATATGATGCGGAGAGCTCAAATAGAGGAGAGACATAGTGGAGTGGCAGGTGGAGTCACTAGTGCTCACTTACGCATCGGCAAATAAGCACTAGAGCAGCTGAAGTCAGACTACTTACAGTTGTTTATGGATAAGGACCTTACTCTCAAGTTTGTTGAGGACAAGGAAGGAGAGGTTGAGGAGCTACAATATCAGCTGAGTTTGGTACACTCTTCACCACTTACAGTAGAAACTCCACCAAATTTGGCAGCCATGATACAGGCAAGCGTGAGTGTCACGCATGATATGAAGGAGGAGCCTCTCGTGACGAGTTCAAACGAAGAGCATTCTGAGTTTGCCAGTGCTCAGGGGGAGTCATGACTCCAAAAGTTTAGATTGTGCTCTTAGGGATTATGAGCCCTTTCTTTTGGAGAGCACATTAGAGGCTCAAGAGATAGTTTAGCACCTTCCTTGTGGACCAGCCCGTAAGGAAGCATATGTGTCAATGGATTGGGTGGATAGGTACATGATAGGCATGGACACACTTTGGGATACAGACACAGCCATCATCAGCAAAGTGTCGGGTTCAGTAGCGCGCACAGAACACCAAATGGTACAGGGGCACATAGTGGTGTACGGCAGTATGCAGGGGTCTTCATTGGCACACGGTAGTGGGCAGTGGAGCTTTGGAGCATTTCCACTAGGGAGACCTCCAGACAGAGGCCTCAAGCACACCCTTGATTTGAGGTTACCCAGGATCGGAGAGTGGATGGGTGAGCCTCGGGGAGCAGCGTACACCTTGATAGTCAAGCTTCGACGAAGATGTCAGCGGATGAGTATCAGGAAACCAAATACTTGCAAGTCTATTCCCAGATATCATCAGGGGATCTTGGTCATGCCCTTGGGTTTGACCAACACATTAGTCACCCTCCAGTCTTGCAGGTAATTGTCGAGGCATCTTTCGTTGTGGTTTGATGCCCTTCGTAGGACATGGGAGGATTACCAGAGTCAATTGGGTGAGACAAGTAGCCTCGTAGTAGCGGCAGAGTCCATCCATTGGGACTTGGTGATCAGGGTACAAGGTGCACAGTGGGAGTCTCAGATTCTATTCGAGTTGTGTACAGAGTTTTCAGCAGCAGACATTGGGAGTAGTAGACTTCCAATGAGGTGGTGGGATCCGAGCATTCATCAGGGAAATAGGTTGCTTCGAATGAGATTGACGACTGACAGACCCAAAGTAGTGATGGATCTACATCGTGATGGGGATGAGGTGAGAGGAGTTGTGGAGTTTTGCTTTTCCCCCATGATACCAAGATCGAGGATAGCCATGGATTGGCAGGCATTGACTTCACTGAGATGTCTTGGCCGAGGATGGTCCATATAAGGAGTTCCAAGAGAGGAGAGCATAATCTGAGCATGGTGGTCAGACGGTGGTGATTGGAGGGATGCATCATCAGCATGATGGTTCCTCTCGACGATTGGCATGGGACCTCGAGATTGCAGTTGTTGACAGGTCAACAGTCAACACCGATGGGACTGCTAGTTTGCGTTCTCCAGAGTTTACTCTTGGAGTGCGTAGGATTAGTAGCTTGGAGGAGCAGTCTTCTAAGGAGTTGACCGAGCCTCGACAGTTTATGATTGCTTGGCTTGTCGGGGATAGTATGGAAAGTTCTTATGTGTGCACAAGGCAGATCAGTGCTACGAGTAGAGGATGCTTCGCATCACACAGGGTAGTTTGGGACCCCGATGACTTCACCATTTATGACCAAGTCCGAGAAAGTTTTGCATGGAAGGACTTCGCAGGCGCTGTGTCAGGACATATGGGGGAGTGTACGACTTGGCAACAGAGCAGGTTGGGGCACACTCTTCAGGCCGGATTGATACATCCCTTGCCCATTCTAGGAGAAGGATGGGGGAGCATGTGGACAGATTGCATCACAAACTCACTAAGGGTGCAGATCATATTGATTGACCAGCCAGCAGAGCTCACGCACTTTCCAGTGATCTCATGGGAGTATGGGGCAGCACGGATGACGGAGCTACCTCCTTGGTAGAGACTGTTCAAATCAACAGGCACGGGATCGACTCCCAGCATTAATGATTACCTTCAGACGGTTGGCCAGGCAGTGGTGGTGGACCAACGAACTGAGAGGTATTTGCATGACTACGTGAGGTCATGGATTGAGTGGTTACATTTGGGCAAGCATTGTCACGATACCACTCACGATACCTTACAGACCACCCAGGATTGACAGAGCAGGTGTGTAGACAGGCACAGGGTGGAGCACAGATTTGAGATTGGAGATGTGGTGTACTTGAGGGTGCAGCCACTTAGACCGTCTCCATGGAGGAGAGGTGGCGCTGAGAGGATGAGGCTGCGCCTTTTTGGTCCCTTCGAGGTGGTACGGAGAGATGGAGAGGTAGCTTATGAGTTGGAGTTGCCAGAGGGTAGCCAGGGTCACAGTGTTTACCATGTGTCGTGCCTCCTAAAGCCGTGGGGACCACAAGTTACTACTTCTAATGAGTTACCTCTAGCAGATGAGAGGGGACGGATGTTGTTGACTCCCGAGGAGATTATGGATGTCCGGGAGAGGAGACTGAGGAGCAGAGTGATCAAAGAGTACCATGTCAGGTGGAGAGATTTGTCGATAGAGGATGCCACGTGGGAGAGCGAGCATATGTTGCAGCATCCTAGTTTCGGTTGCTTGAGGACAAGCAATCTCGGGAAGGGAGGATTGTCATGTCCCCTCCCCTTTGATCCCACCGGAGGAGGGACATAGTGGCTTAGGGGGCTCCCCGTAGGCCATAGTCCCCAACCAAAGGGGAGACATGGGGCCTTAATGGACACAAAGAGGATAGCGGCTAGTCTAAATGTGTTCATGGGGCAAAAGAAAGGGGGAAAAAGACCTTAACTCGAGGGGTAAGCCACCTAAAACAAGGAGGCAAGCTAAAAGACAAATCTATATAAGGAGGAGGAGGTTTATTTGAAGAGCAGACAAGGATTATTTGTGGAGTTCTCTCTTCTGTTTTTGGAGGCGGTTGCCTCAGTCCCTTGGAGGGTGGGTAAACCCTCCCTTTCTCTGTTGAGTTTCGGTGTGGCCTAGGGCCCACCCTAGCTCAATGATCTGTCTACTGTTGCAGCAGGGGATCATTGCAAGACTTTGGAGTCAAACAGCTGAGGAAGTTTATCATTTGTGAGGGTTTCTGCAGGCCGGATTCACCTGTCCAGAAGCTAGGAAGCTACCGCAGGAAGATTTGGAGGGGCCGATGCAGCCCTGAGCGATTCTGGAGGGAGGGCTGAGCCCCATATCTGTGAATTCAAGTAACGTGGGAAGGGGGGCGAATTGTTATGTTGCTGAGCCAAGGGGTTAAGAAGTCTTTCTGGTGGGTTACAGGCCTCTATCCTACAAGCCAAGGGCATATTGTGGCTGGTAGGTGAGGACCGAGTGGCCTGGGAGCAGCGGCAAGGGCTTAAGGGAGGGTCGAACCCAAATGTGTTTGCTGGGAGCATACCGTGACAGAATTGGAGCCTCCCGAGTTGTATCAATCAAGATTAATGCAGGCCGGGGGTCCACCAGAGCTGAAAAGACAGCAAGTTTAGGAGGGATTGGAGCTCTGCTAACCCAGGTTCATTTGTTCTTTACTGTAGTAGAAACTAGGGCTAACTCTGTTGCAAAAAGTGCTGCTGATATAGCAAGAAATAATTGGTTACTGAACTCCTGTATGATGACAGCAGCTCTTAGGGGGTTTTACTGCTGGTTATTGCAAACCTGGTATTGGACACTGTTTTCTGCTGGTTTAAACATCTATTGATATTAGATACTGTATGATATATTCTATGCTGATATAACTGTGCATTGGTAGTGGTTCTCTTCATGAATTGGTTGGGCAGATTTGCTTACTGTTTATGAAAAATTATTATGTGGAATATTGCCCAATCAGCTTGTTTGCAGTTGGCCTAAGTCTCTTACCAAGCCCTAAAACCCTAGGGATATTACATACATCCAGGTCGATAGACTGAATCTTCACATCCCAATTCTTTATAGGTCCTGAAATATACTCGCCTTTCTTTCAAGAGGTAAGACAAAAATGAAAATAAATGAAGACGAGATCTTCTACTTTCTTTGATAGGACTTTTACACTTTAATGAATGGTCTAGTACTATCATGTCATCATTAACAATAATGTCTTCAAAACTCTTTCGTTGCAAAAGCAAATTTATAAACTAAGATCTAATAATTGCAACATCTAATCAATTGAGAAAACACTATAGATTGTTGTCTTTGCTCTTGTGGACACCTCCCTCTCCATATATGGAGCTTTCCTCATCTTACTATCAGCACAAAGAAATTTGCCATCATAGAACTTTTGATATAAAACTAGTGCTAAAATGTTCAAAATTGGCTTCAAGCCGATCCCACATATTGATCAGTACATCCTTTTTAGGTTCCATTAATTGTTAATTAACAATTTCCTTTTCTACACTCTCTTTCTTTAAAAATTTTAAACCTATCACAATCATGGTGTACATATTTTCAAAAAAATTCCCCAGGCTTGACATATTTGTGTCCACTTCTCTAATTAATTCCTAAACGGGCTCAGTGAATTTGATTGCGATGTCTATTTTGCACCACCAAACCTCATCAATGGTAGGTATTCAAACTAGCACCAACCTCTCTATCTATATGCGTCTATGTTACTCAAATATCACGAACAATCATGGCCAATAATGTGTGTTTCACTTCATTGAGAAGCTTCATCAAAACAAAAATTGAAATGTATCTTGTCTTGTCTACTTCCAACATGTCCAATTTGGAAACTAGTAAGAAAATAGTATCAAAGTCCTATCGTTTTTACAATCAAGCACAAACATTATTTCATATTCAAGTTTGGCTAACAACATGGAAGATGACAACCAACACCATATTGTTTATAATTGAGGTTCTACAAAAGAAACTCTTGCAATACCAAACCTCAATACACAAAAGAGAAGAAGTTATATTCCATCAATAATGATAATGACACTTTGTAGTAAATACTAATTTATTTCAACTTTCAACATGACATGATGCCATTCTTGTAAATATAGATCATACATTTTGAGGGATATATTTAGTGACGAACCCCTTTCTTCTCTACAATGTACATTTCTGAATGTCCTAAAAGCATGAAAATACATATCTTAATACACAATGAAAAAACGCTTTTAATATAATATAATGTTAACCACTAACAAGCAATGGAGTTTCTCAGGGTTGGCAAGCAGGGGGTGGGTCATCTTAGACCGCAAAGGAAATCAAGAAACTTCATATCAGTGTTGTAAATCTCTCCAATATATCAGCGATATTCCAAGTTAGACCCCTGTCTTGCGACATTTACCGAGATATTCCGATATTTTCCGCCGATGTCACAGAGAAGTTACATTCCAGACCCTCGCCGATACTTTCCCCGAGACGAGATTTATAGCATTGCTTCATATATATGGGGAATTGGCGAGACCATAAATAATCAGGCAGAAGCCTTAGCCCTATGGAAAGGGTTTTTCTTATGAAGAATTGAGGCATCAAACAAATCACAACGGTTGGAGATTCAACGATTGTCATTAGCCATATGGTTTTTAAAACAATACAAAAAGAACCACAATTGAAGTAGCTCCTATTACGAATTCAAAAACATGTAGAAGGATTCCAAAAAGTTGAATTCTTAAATACTCTAAGAGGGTTAAATTCATCGATGGATGCAATGGCCAACAAGGCCTGCAACTTACAACTTGGAATAGTTTGGAAAAATGGGGGGGAGGAATTTTGCAACCTCCCCTAAGCTTTAAGCCATCTCATCATACATTAATGACCTCTTTTAACATCTCAAGACAAATGGCAAAGTCATGCTTTCATGCATTCAAGCTTGATCTATAGGACAACCCACCGTGCTATACATTCAAGCCCATGAGAGCTCTTCTTTATTAACTCTGGCAAGATGGGATGGCACGCCACGTAGAGCATATGGGTCTTTTTATTGGTTTTCTCCTGGGATTTCAATGGTTGTTTGGAAGTTTTTTCATTTGAAATTGTTAGTTTTTGGGGTATCCCGGACCGGTACTTCCGCATTGGCAGTGCCTAGCGTGCGGAGGTGTCCGAGCGACGCTCTCTAGATCTTTAACTTTATAATTGCATTTATAAAGTTAAAGTGGCTTTTATTTAATGACTTAAGTGATTTAAGTCATCTCAACAAAGATGAAGTCACAACCATCTATCTTGGGAAGGCAAGATCTAATCTTGACCGTTGAGATCTTAGGGTTAGGGATTTGTTCATTAAGAGATTATAAAAGCAGATCTAACGAGAGTGAGAGGCACACATTGAGCTGAGAGTGGATTGGGCGATTTGGCTGAGGAAGAGAGCAAATTTGCAGCTGGAGGAAAGATTTTGCAAGGCCGAAAAAACAACCGGGGCGAAAAAGCTATGCGGAAAAAGCTGGCCCTAAAAAGCAGGGCCGTACAGACTGAGTTTTCTGAGCTGTAAGAAATTTCTGAATTGGCTGTTGTAATTATTTTCTTCCTCTGAAGCCAATAAAATCCTCTCATTTACTGGTTTTCCCTTCGGGGTTTTTTAGAGGCATTGCCCAGAAATATCTGTGTTCAAATATGAATATATGTGTTGTTTATGATTCCGTTGTGCATTTTTAATGGTTAAAACTCAGCTGTAAGTTTTCTACATAGTTTACAGAATTTATCAGCAATATATTAAATTCTGAGTTGTTAAATTATTGGCATAAAATTTCTGATTGTTGGGTTTCAAGAAATTAACAGAAATGGCCAAGAGGTTTCTGGAGTAGCCTCCTCCTCCTTCTGCTTTGTTGGAGTATAATTTTGTCGGTTGATGGGCTTTGGAGCAGTACCTGGGGGGCCTTCATATTCCTCTGTATTCTTTGGTCATGGCTAGGAAATTTGCAACCAACTCCCAGTTGTGTGGAATCAAAGGCACTGATATATGGAACCAATCTCTGGGTGGTCATCAAATACAAGCGTTCAGTGCTAACAAATTTCATCCTGTTAAGATTGAGGCCTTTTGTTTTATTGTCTCAAGGAATCATTATAGGATTGTTGGATTCAATTTTTTGTTGCCAAGTCTCAGTGTGCCTCTGGAGGACTTTCCAAAATTCTCATAGACAGGAGTTTCTTTGGGCTTCATGTGGGTAAAATTCGGAAATTTTTTCACAACAATTGGGTGTGCATTGATAATTGGAAGCTTTCCTTTAGATATCACCAGACCCCTATCCTGTATCTTAGCAACTCTGAGCAGCTAGACGCTCTCCAGGTCGTTGTCTTGTGGAGACACTTTGGAATTGATTTAATGGCTAATCCCCACAACCACACTAATCATGCCTCAATTCTGCAATGTGAATGCCATTGCAATGGCAGTCAAGAGAATGTAGCTCTAGCTATGGGAAGGTGGGAAACTTGGGGAAAAGAATGGGAGCAGAATTATGCAAGGGATTTAAATGCTACCAGAAGACAAATGATTAGGATGAAGGTCCATTTGGAGAAGCAAAAAGGGAAAATAGTTAACATGGAAGTATGGGAAGAAAGTAACAAGGAGACTTTGGAAGAGGAAGAAGATATAATTAAAGAATTGCAAGACAAAGTGTGGCATCTAGAGCTGGAGCAAAAACCAGGGTTTGAAGAGCTAAGGAATTATGCATCCCTGACGATTTCAGTAGGTTCCTTTGGACAAGATCAAGCAGCTGCTACGAAAGAAGACACCGTTCAATAGCACTCTGAGCATGCAAGGAGAATAGACCCTTCTATTCTATCTTCAATTGTAGGAAAAAAGAAGAATGCCAATTACAGGTATGGTAGCAAAAATGTTTAAATTTGTTGATGTTTTTTAAGACTGTATTTTTGCTTGGTCAATATGTATGGCTTTACACAAGCCAAATAGGCAACAGTAGCACTAGAATTTCGAAAATAGGGCAGATTGGTAACAATTATCAGCATCTTTTGAACTTTTGGGCGGTTTTTTTGGACAATTTTGCCCTCTTTTTGTTTGTATTAAAAAGTTGAACGGTACGGCCGCAACTCCCCCCTTTTTATTTAATGCAAAAAAGCAATTGTTTCTATAAAAACAAAAAAACAAGCAATGGAGTTTCCACCTAAATAGACAAGAAGTATAAGCATGATATGTACAAAATTGACATTTCATGCTTGCAAGATGTGAAATTCATCTATCAATTGGGTCTAGCCTGAGTGGTTGTGGGATGTATTGTTATCCTCCCCACCCAGTTTCTATTCCTGTATGTGACATGTTTGAGCTCATTATGAGTATATTGTTGTAACGGCCTTGTGCCTTGAAGAATCTAGGGTTTACCCCGGGTACCATCCTCAAAATGAGGGGAAGTACCTAGGTTTTCCCCGAGAATTGTTACCTGGAAAAAAAAGATGTCAAAGTCATAAGATTTAAGCTTGAAATCCCTCTTCAAATTATTTGGCTTTAGCCATAGAGACTAGCATCTCACCATGTTGAGAAAAAAGGAGTAGCCACTTTGGTGGCTCCCCATGAAATGATAATATTTTGCAATAATTTCCATTTACGAGCTATAACATAGAATGTAAAACATAACAAGAAACTCCTATTAAAACATTTTAATGAATTTTAAGAAAAAAACTAAGGCAATGGGAGGCATTTGAGCACCCCAAAACATGAAGAAACACACCCACAACCCCACAAAAAAAAGGTATGTTCCCTTTCAAGATGAAAATATATGAAGTCAGAAGAAGTTGGTGTTGGAGATATTACACACACCTAGGATATTTTTTCCTTATTTTCCTATGTTTATTAGTCATTATTGAGGGTCTCCTATTTTTTAGGAACCTCTCCTACTAGGTGGCAGTTAACTCCCATAACTGCCTAAGTGTGTCCAGATCTCTCTAGACCACCACTATGGCGCATTAGTTGAGCTATACATATTATATCATGTGTATTTTATCATTCATTCATTTGGTTAATACAATTCTCATTCTTTCCTCTCCAATTTTTTTCTCTCGTCTTCTTACCTTTGCAAGTTGTGTTCATTCTTCTGCTAGCTAGATCTCTTGTGTAGGTACTCACCACATTTTACATGGTATCAGAGCCCACCGGCTGCTAGGAAAAAGGTGCACCAGCATTTTTATTTGCGGGTACTAAAGATTGAAGAACACAGGAAGAATGGAATCTCCATCGTCTACAATTCTCACCCCGTACAACTACTTTGAATGGAAGCAAAAGATGGAGATTTTGCTCAAAGGTATAGGATTGTACAAGTTGACCATGGCTACGAAAACAAAACCCACATCAGCCATTGAAAAATCCAAATACCTCAATAGAATGGATGAAGCTTACGAATCCCTCTGCATGCACATGTCCCTGAGTTGTTGTTTCATGTATCAACTTGTAAAACTCCAAATGAGATCTGGACAACCATGGAAGGACTCTTTGGCAAACAAGATGAGATGAGAAGCCACGTGCTTAAGATCGAATTACTTGCATTGGATCCAAAAAGTTTTGAAAACATCCAGGATTTCTTCAGAAAGTACAAGGATTTGTTGTTGCAACTCAAGGCTTGCAAGGTCGACAAATCAAAGGAGGAAAAGCGAATGGTTCTCACCATTTTGTCAAAACTTGGTCCAGAATACTCTGTCTTTGTTTCCACATTCCACACTTAGAGATTCACTTTTTGAAAACATCCAAGATTTCTTCAGAAAGTACAAGGATTTGTTGTTGCAACTCAAGGCTTGCGAGGTCGACAAATCAAAGGAGGAAAAGCGAATGGTTCTCACCATTTTGTCAAAACTTGGTCTAGAATACTCTGTCTTTGTTTCCACATTCCACACTCAGAGGTTCACTGCTAGAGCATCCTGGACGGATACCTTCATTGAGGCCCTAATTCAAGTATCAACTTGTAAAACTCCAAATGAGATCTGGACAACCATGGAAGGACTCTTTGGCAAACAAGATGAGATGAGAAGCCACATGCTTAAGATCGAATCACTTGCATTGGATCCAAAAAGTTTTGAAAACATCCAGGATTTCTTCAGAAAGTACAAGGATTTGTTGTTGCAACTCAAGGCTTGCGAGGTCGACAAATCAAAAGAGGAAAAGCGAATGGTTCTCACCATTTTGTCAAAACTTGGTCCAGAATACTATGTCTTTGTTTCCACATTCCACAGTTAGAGATTCACTGCTGGAGCATCCTGGACTATGCCCTCTTTGGATACCTTCATTGAGGCCCTAATTCAAGAGCAAGATAAACTCATCAAAATGGGTGTAATCAAAAACTCCAAAGTGAAAGGTAAAACCAAGTCACATGCAGAGTCTAAGAAGGAAGGGTACTCCAAACCCTTCAATGATTCCTCAGGATCCAAAAGTGGAAAAGGAAAGAAAGGACAGAAGAGTACCTACTGCAATTGAGGATTCCATCCAGAATCTACATGCATGAAGAAGCAGATAGACCTTGTGACTCAAATTCTTCAAAAGAACAACCTTGGGGATCAAATTCTCGAGGGTGCCAAGAAGAAGCCAAAAGATCATGCTCCCAAAGGTAATTACCATGCATTAGTTGTTGTTCACTCTTCACCTGATGCCTAGATCATGGATTCAGGCGCATCCCACCATATGGTTGCCACACAGGATATCTTATCTTCTTTGACTGCATGCAATGTTCCTCCTATCCTCATGGGGGATAACTCTCCGATCGAGGTCGTCGAAAAAAGGAGAGTAGAACTAGATCATGGAAGTTTTGAGAACGTTCTCCACGTTCCTCAACTTTCTGTGAATCTGCTCTCGATGTATCAGATTACACACTCAAGCTCAGGCAAAAAGGTGGAGTTCACACCAGACTCCGTGTCCATATTCGACACGCAAGACAACTCCAGAATAGTTGTCAGGGAGGTAAATCATCAATCTCAGTTATACAGTTTTTCTAAGTTTATTGAACCTAATTCCTTTATACTACTTACGCATGCTCATGACAGTAGTAGATTATGGCACGAGAGGTTTGGTCACCTGAACTTTAGGTACACGCAGCAACTTAGCAAGAAAGGGATGGTCATTCGATTACCTGATATCCACTTTTCCAAAGGGGTTTGTGAAGGATGTGTCCTTAGCAAGAACCCTCAAGAGAAGTTCGAAAAGGGGAAGGCTCACAGGGCCTCCTCTCCATTGGATCTAATTCACAGTGATCTCATGGGTCCATTCTCGCATCCCTCCATCAACAAGGCAAGGTAAGTGCTTATATTTTTGGATGATTACTCACGTTATACTTGGGTATTTTTTCTTGGGCAAAAGTTCGAGGTCTTTGAGCATCTCAAAGAGTTCAGAGCACTTTTTGAGACTCAATCAGGGAGAGAGATCAAAGCCCTCCCTACAAATAATGGGGGGGAGTACGTAAACAAAGATATTCAGAATCTTTGTCTTGAGGCTGGGATACATTTGCAGCACACAGAACCATAAACTCTGCAGCAGAACGGGGTTGTTGAGTGGAAAAACAGATCTCTCAAAGAAATGGCCAACTGCATGCTCCATGCAAAGCCACTTCCTCCCAAGCTTTGGGTTGAGGCACTTAATTGTGCCAATCATATTCAGAACAAATCCCCTCACAAATCTGTTAAGGATAGGACTCCTTTCGAGACTTGGAGCGGCAACAAACCGAAAGTCACCCACTTTCGTGTCTTCGGCGCACGTGCATGGGCCTGGATTCCCTCTGAAAAGAGGAAAGCACTCGATCCACGGAGTACTGCATATATCTTTGTTGGATACCCAGACGGTGTGAAGAGATGCAAACTCATTGATCCCTCTACAGACCAGCTCATCATTGAGCGCAGTGTTCAGTTTGAGGAAAGTCTCTCACATGCTCCACATGAACCGCATGGAGGTACTTTTGTCCTTCCACCAGTTCGAGATGATGAGTCTACACATTCATACTCTGCTTCAGATCTGAATTTTGATACAGAGTTAGAGGATTCAGAACATGCAGATGCACAATCAGTACATGCAGATGAGGAGCCATAGCAGAGGCCCAAGTGGGCACAGACCACTCTTCAAGATGCAGGAGATCTTGTTGGGGATCCAGCGGATCTCAGGAGGACTCAATCTCAGTTCGAGGAGCCTCCTCATGTACTCAAATCCACTGAGCCCATGTTGCCTATGCATTGTTATGTGGCTCGGTCTTCAGACCCGCAGACCTATGGCGAGGCTGCAGGGAATCCCTTTTGGGAATCAGCGATGCAGGAGGAGTACAACTCCCTCCTCGAGAACCAGACTTGGGATCTAGTTCCGCTTCCTTCGGGAAGAAAGCTTGTCATATGCAAATGGGTCTACAGGACCAAGAGTGCAACGAATGGTCAGGTTAGCGGATACAAGGCAAGACTAGTTGCCAAAGGCTTTCAGCAGATTCATGGCATAGACTACGATGAGACATTCGCTCCAACGACAAGGATGGACTCCATTTGTTTGGCCCTTGCTATTGCTGTAGCCAAAGGATGGGAAATCGATCAGATGGATGTGAACAATGCATTTCTTCACGGAGATCTCTTAGAGGAGATTTACATGGAGCAGCCATCTGGCTTCATACAGGATTCATCTTTGGTTTGCAAGCTCAAGAAATCTCTCTATGGCCTCAAGCAAGCGCCGAGAGCATGGTATGCCAAGATGGACTCCTACCAGTTGTCCCAGAATTTTGTGAGATGCAAATCTGATCCAAATGTCTACATGCTCAGAATTATTGATTCACTTTTGATTCTAGTTCTTTATGTGGATGATCTTTTGATCACTAGTTGCTTAACTTCATCAATTGCTACAGTGAAGGGGATTCTGCATGACAGGTCTTTGATGATGGACATGGGTCCACTCCATTACTTCCTTGGTCTCAAGATTAGTCAGGATGCTTCAAGAATCAAGCTATCTCAAGCAAAGTATGCTCGGGATCTCATGGAGAGATTTCACATGACAGACTGCAAGTCTGCCCCTACACCCTTCCTATCTGGAATAAGACTTGAGAATGGTGGGGACATTCCACTAGTTGGCAACACTTTGTACATATAGCTCGTGGGGAGTTTGTTGTATCTCTTGCACACCCAACCAAACCTATCATATGCAGTGGGAGCAGTCTCCAGGTACATGTAGGAGCCACCTGAGTTACACTGGAAGGCTACAAAGTGTATCCTTCAGTACGTTCAGAGCATCATCAGTTATGGGATTCATTATGCATCAAGCTCTGCATTGGATCTCGTAGATTTTGACTGGGCAGGCGACAGTACTGATCGCAAGTCCACATCTGGATACACTCTAACTTTGGGTTCAGGGCCTATATGTTGGTCGAGCAAGAAGCAGTTTGTTATTGCTCTATCTTCAGTTGAGGCCAAGTACAGAGGAATGGTTAACATCAGCATCCAGGCATTGTGGCTACAGAACTTCCTTACCAAGTTGAGCATCCAATTCCACAAACTGACTGTCATTTGATGTGACAATCAGAGTACTCTCAAGTTTTGTAGAGACCTAGTGCAGCGATAGCAGACAAAGCATATCAAGATCCATATGCACTACATCGGAGATCTAGTCCACGAGAGGATCATCGACCTGTAGTTATGTCCTTCCTTTGAACAGACTGCGAAAATCTTCACCAAGACTTTCACTGAGCATAAATTTCACTCTCTACGCGATCATCTTGGAGGGAAGGACACAGTTGCTTAGCGACTGTCTTTTTTTCTTTTGATGCATTGTACCTTGAGGGGGGGGTTCCCATGAGGTTTTCCCTCTTTCCTCACTTTATTTCAGTGTTCATTAGTTGCATTGTTCACCTTTATTGCCGCGACCCATTCCTCATTACCTCATAGTAGTGTTCAGGGGGGGTGTTGGAGATATTACACACACCTAAGATATTTTTTCCTTATTTTCCTATGTTTATTAGTCATTATTGAGGGTCTCCTATTTTTTAGGAACCTCTCCTACATCCTAGGAGAATATTCTCTTCAGTAGACTAGCAAAGTGGAGTCATTTAGGGTAACTTTGGTTTTATCACCAAGTAACCTCGGGATCATCACCGGTAATGCGCACTTACCTTGGGATCATCACCAGGAAGGCGCAATACTTGTGTATGCTTGATCTCCTCCTCATTTCACTCTGGTCTGTCCAATTGACTGAAGACTACATGACTAGTTGACTAGGACTAGGTGGCAGTTAACTCCCGTAACTGCCTGAGTGTGTCCAGATCTCTCTAGACCACCATTATGGCGCATTAGTTGAGCTATATAGAGTATATCATGTGTATTTTATCATTCATTCATTTGGTTAATCCAATTCTCATTCTTTTCTCTCCAATTTTTTTCTGTCGTCTTCTTACCTTTGCAAGTTGTGTTTGTTCTTTTGCTAGCTAGATCTCTTGTACATGTACTCACCACATGTCACAGTTGGATGGATGTAAACTTCAATAGTAACTTCTCATATCATGCCCAAATTGTCAGTAGCTCAACCAATAAGACCATCCTAAGTGTTCATCGAGCATAGGGCATCGACCAGAGTCATTAGGCCCATGACTTCATCCCCACGTTATTTTTGGGTGAACTAGGAGTGCTAGTCTGCTTGCTTGAGGAGTGAGCAATATCATAATATTCTCCTCAAGGGGTGGGATTTCACCCGTCATAAGCGGGGGAAATTCTCATATCAGGATTAGACCGTATTTTTTATTCGTAAAGATCTTCTCTTGAATCGCCTTAACCTACAAATCCATTTCATATTCTTGCTATTATCAGCCCCAAGGATTTGCTCAATCGATTGAACCATCCACCAAAGGAGTGCTAGTCTGCTTGCTTAAGGAGTGAGCAATATCATAATATTCTCCTCAAGGGGTGGGATTTCACCCGTCATAAGGGGGGGAAATTCTCATATCAGGATTAGACCGTATTTTTTATTAGTAAAGATCTTCTCTTGAATCACCTTAACCTACAAATCCATTTCATATTCTTGCTATTATCAGCCCCAAGGATTTGCTCAATCGATTGAACCATCCACCAAAGGTATGTTGCCAATGGGGAGGCCATAGGCTACATGTTCAAATCCAGTCAAGTCCCTTGCGGTTACCTACCAATATTGTGGTTGGTGGTTGAGACACTACCCTCCATCCGAATTTTTCAAGGAAGAGGGGGGGGATCCCACAAGGTTTTCCTTGGGAAAAAAATAATTTAAATCATACAGACACACACACATAACTTCTTTTATTTGATCCCCCGTAATCTACATTTTCTAAATTTAAATGCCAAATGGTCTTATCAAGGCTATTATCAAATATTTTTTAGAAGTAAATATTTGAAAATATACCTTGCAAGTTGCCATCATATCTTTTATGACCATTTAATAATCAACCAATTCAGAAATGGCCTCATCAACCTATGTCGCAAAATTTAAAAACTTATTTTATTGGTAAAGTTCCTTGTCAACAAATATTGTCACGTGGGCTAATTGGGGATAAAGAAGTATGAAAAATATCTAAATCTTTGGGTAATGGCACTAATGAATTTAAGTAAATTAAAAAAGCACAGAAGACCCTCAAGGAGAAGCTCCAAAGCATGAAAACTTGTCAAGCAATAATCAACCTCCTAGACAAGTCATGGCTTATGTCTCTTTGTTTTTCCTTCTTCTGCGTGCTTCTTGGCCTTAACAGGCTTACAGTGCTGGCAGCCTTTGTAAAACAGGAAATGTAGTTGTTTATATGGTTAGTGGAAGCCCCTTATCTAGTATTGAAGATCGAGCAGATTGTTTATTTAAACAATGCAGGGAAAATAAAGTGGCCAGTGTAAAAGAATGCAAAAGAAAATAGGACTGTAAGGAGTAATGTTGGACCAGTGTTACCAGACTCGCTGTTTGACATGCAATTTCCTGATTTTGGATCGGATCAGCCTCCAATCGATCCGATTCAAGTCAGGGCGAGTCAAACTTGTGTTGACCAACTCAAACTCTGTCAACGCGAGTCAAACTTGCAAGTCCCAAGTTTGACTCATCCGAGTCCCCAGAATGCCTTTACAAACCTTTTCCAGTGCAATTTCAGTCACTTTTTCAGCCTGGTTCAGAAAAAATTCTCTGCCTGATGACTACAAGTGACAAACAGAGCTACAGGAGTATATGTGTATATCTTTACTTTTTTGTACTTGCTGAGTTTTTCCCGATTTATTCCAATTCAAACTCTTCCTCTTTTGCCGATTCCAAGTCTGGTAACATTGTGTTGGACATCCTTTCTGTAATATTATTTTAATATTGATATAGTCTCACATCTTCCCATGGAGAAAAAAAACAATTAACAGATTACATTAACAGGATGCTATCCAAAATGTCCCTATTCATTTCAATTTGTCCTTGTTTAAATGTGCGTGCAAAATGAAATGGTCCTGCATTATGTCTTTTTTGAACGACTTATTCCAGATTTTAGGAACATTACAACTTTAACTTGCATGATTATAATTTCGCTTACAATTGATGAAAGATAACAGTAACTGTGAGTGGCAGTTATGGGGGAACACCTTATGAAATTGCAGAGTTGCCATGAGTACTTAACTGAAGATCTGTGTGTCGTAAGACTCGTGATTTACATTACAACCCACACGGACGGCCGACACAATAATAAAGTTGTCATTCCCATCATGTGCTTAAAAAAGTTAATTATCACGTTATCCAGTAGCCAAATTTAAAAACTACCTGTCAAAATGGGGGTTTGGTTAGATGGGAAAGGGGGGGTGTTACACGCCCCTGCCAACGTTCGAATCCCAGAGACACGTTTCGCCCCTCGGGGGCAGGGAACATCTTGCGCAAGCAAGCTATATCCAGCAGTCGGTACAAGTCATGGGCGATTATGATATAATCGATACCCACCCACGGTTTATAACCAAAGGGGTCTTTCTAGAGCATTGTGTGCCGTAAGCCGGCTACATTGCACAGTAATATTTCCAGATTGGGGATAGTAAACTTGGGTTCGCTTGCCACACAGTGATGATAGTAAACATCTTGTCCAATATAAATAAATAATTATCAGCATTATAATTTAATGATGAATAATTTTGCCCAGAAAGAACAGAACTTTAGAACGGGCAGAATCTCTACCTCTCAAACCCAAGACGGAGGCACCGGCAACAAAACCACCGATGGCTCCGTTCCAGAAATCCTTCTTCTCTCGAAATCTCTCAGCCACATGATCGGTCAATGCAAAGACCCCTCCGATTGCAGCAAATGTGAGACCGTAATTCCCCATAAGTTTCACAGTCCTTATCAGACCCGGAAGGGCAACGTTTCTCTCAACCTTTGGCACATCGTACCAACTGGCCACCACAGCTCCCCAGACGGCCCCCCCAACGAAACCACTCATGGTGCCACTGAATGTCTTGAAAGATAAATTTTCGGAGTCTTCCATCCTTATCTTCTCCGTAGGATCCATTTCTGCTGGTTTCTTGCCCTGCAAAATCCTCAAAAAATGGACGCCTTTCACATCAAAACCCTAGTTAAAGATTTATGTTCGATTCCCACAAAGGGCTATATAGGCAAACCCTTTGATTACACTGAGAGAATAACGTAAACTGTCAACTAATTCTGAGATTTCAGAGTTCCGAAACAAATTTATTGTGAAATTTTTCATATTTAACTCGTTCCTGCGCAGAGCTTTCCGGGATGAAATACTACCTACCGCAAAGCGATCCCGAAAATAATTGAAGTCCTCGGCAGCTCCAGGGAGGGTTTGAAGCAAATGTTGTGCCTTGCTCGTTTGTTTATGAAAATTGATGTTGATTCAGGGGATTTACATGGCTTTCCTTCGAGGCAGCGAATATTATTTGTAACTGCGAGCATGTGATTATTGTCCCGTTTCGAAATAATCGTGAAATCCTTCTTCAAAAAGTAATTTTGATCATTTGTGTAGAGTTATAGCACATATAATATCCAATCCTCAATTTTATTGTTATAGCGTACTTTATCAAATAGATGAAGATTATGTTTTTAACATATTATGTAAACACTCAACAAGGAGACATTGCACCCGCAAAAAAATTAGGAAATTAAATGAATTTGATTTATAAAAATTAAATGAAGTTGATTTATGCCAAAGTTTATGAGTTTGGTTTGGTTTTTTTTATTAACCAAATTGTCAATACAAATATCTCACATTTAATATACAGCTTGAGTGGGCCTAATGGTTAAGAACATGTGTTTCCTCTTAAGAGGTCACATGTTCAAATCCAGAGGGGGTAGGGTATATATACCTTTATAGACTTTATCGGTCAAATCGTTGGGCGAAAGGGTTTCACTTTTATATTTTAGATTTTTGTTATAAGAGAAGTTTCTATCATCTTGGACGTCATAAAGCTTTGACCATTTATGAAAGTCATTTTTCACCTCTTCTTAACTAAAGATGGATTAGGCATGATTGACCTATATATATATATATATATATATAGAGAGAGAGAGAGAGAGAGAGAGAGAGAGAGAGAGAGAAACCCTCCAAGTCCTTCCTCACATTATATTACTGACACTTAAGGTAAATGCTACTAATGGACAACATGTATGTCTAACCTCAAGGGACACAAGTGGATTGGACTTCATCACCTCGTTGGTCATACAATTTCGACATGGCAAGTCAAACCAATTGAGTTAACCCTTGAGGCTTTATGTGTGTGTGTGTGTGTTAGGCATACATGTTCATTAGCAGCGTGTACCTTAAGTGTCATTCATAGAATGTGAGGAAGGACTTGGAGGGTTTCTTGAAAAAAAAAATCCATGGAAAAAATTGTTAAGCCCTAGACAAAGCACCATGTTATGTATAAAACCTTTTATTAATTCATATATGTTGAATTGTTAAATTTCTAGGTTATATGTGTAGGTCAGATAGAACCATTTATTGCACCCTTTCATCATAATTGTACCCCTTTGTCATATATATATATATATATATATATATATATATATATATATATATATATATATATATATATATATATATATATATATATATATCAAGGAGACCTGGTCTTAGGATCATCTTATCTCATCTCATATTGTATTATGAATTGGATATATTATAAAAGGAGGTTTCCCCCTCGAAGTAGATTGTAATTTGTTGACCTTTTATCATTTTTAAGGCTTTGGATCATAACATTTGGTTTCAGAGCATTGATCCTAGGGTTTTTCTTCTCCAAGTAAATCATCGTAACATTTTTGCTATAATTTTTTTTCTAGGACGATTTAGACATTGAAACTTGGAGGTTATTTAGAAGACATTGTGAGGTAGTTTTGGTAGAAATTTCAACTTCCGGGTCATTAAATTTTCGGAGATACACCCTGTGGAAGATAGGGTATTTGACTAGTCCTGTTACTAGTCTCAAACAGGTGTTCCAGGTAAAATCATCATATCTTTTTCAGGGATGATCCAAATTCAGTAAGACTTGTTGCATTAAAAGAGGGCAGTCTGTAGTTTTTCTGGTACAAGTTTCAGAATCTAGTAGTAAATATTGGATGCGTGGAATTATGTATAAGTTCACTCTCCCATAAAGGACAAAAAAACAACAAGGTTTGGGAAAGTTATCATAACTTTCACTTGGCACATCAAATTTTGGTCATACTTGTGACATTGAAAAGAGGACATATCAGAGTACTACGGGCCAAAATTTTAGACTTAGAGTGGGGTGGAATTTCATAAATATATCATAAGGAAGGTCTGTCGGGAGAACAAACTCCAAATTTAGGGCTTAAAAGGTACGTAACTTACAATTGGCATAACTTTTTATTGAAAAAAATATTTTTGGTGATTCAAAAATTGTAATAAAGAGGAAAAATAGGAGAATTATCATTTTCTCACATGGCTCCAAAGGCTCCTCCAAAAATTAATTCACCAACTAAACCTGTAGAGAGCTCAACCATTACTCGAGATGAACTCAATGAGATTTACAGCTAGATGGAAAAGATGGATGAAACTATGAAAAGAAACATTGATGAAATGGAAAATAAAATGGATAAGAAGATGGATGAAAATAAGAATGACCTTAAAGAAAAAATAAAAAAATCCATGAAGGAATTGCAAAATTCCAAGTCTTCCATGATCTTTCAGGCTCTAGATGAGAAACTCTCTAAAGAAAATATCAAAATGCAAGGAACTCAGGAAAATAAAGGTAGTATTTTGGTTGAAAAACATGCCAATAATAAGCCATTTTCTAATGGATTTAACTCTAATAGTGAAGTTAATTGTTAATGTTTAAGCCATTATTATAGATGTTTGCATTTCATTAGATAACAATAGCATAATCCAAGATCACTGAGAAATACACAATCACAAGAGACACAGCATTTATCCTGGAAAACCCTCTGGGGGAAGAAAACCCAGCAAAACTTCCTTAATATAGATAGCTAATACAATGCCAAGAGATCTCTTATGCTAATACAGAAAGTTCTCTCCTAGATATGCGCCACTCTCTCTCTCATTTGTCGATAACAGATTAGAACTTGTCTCTCAAACTGAGCAAGTGAGTTGTGTCTAAGTGAGGCGCTAGCCTCCTTTATTTATACAAGTCTGGCACGTGTGAAGTGTCTCTTCACTGGCAAGGCCGACTTCTCAAACTGGGTGGGTAAACCCACCTTTATTATATTTCTGGGTCCCTTTAATAACTGTTGGGGCCGACTTCTTATTATGCCTATTATAAATGTCTTTTGACTAATCCGCAAAAGGGGATTTGGTCCTATTACAATAACCGACATGATTAATCCACAATGGGGATTGATCCTATGAATAATATATCAATAATAATAAGAATACTCTTTGCAGTTACAATATTTCAACACTCCCCCTCAACAAGAAGGGTATTCTTTAGCAGCATCATGCGAGAGAGAGAGGACAACATCATCAATAGCATCAAGTGGGAGGACAGCATCATCAATATCATCTTGGCTGGCGTATCTATAAATCATCGAAAGTTTTCTTCATCGGTAGCATCATCATTCTCAAAGGAATGCCATCATCATCTGCATCAATAGTATTAGTATAAAAATCGATACATCATCATCATCACAGCACAAGGTTGGCTCATCATAATACAAGACTGGCTTTACATCACAGTTGTCAAGCTGGAAGCTCAATACTTGTCTCATCTCATCGTCTTGCTTTATGTCACAGCACTCAAGCTGGAAGCAAGATACTCGTCCTGCTTTACGTCACAACCATCAGGTTGGAAGCAGGATACTAGACTGGCTTTACGTCACAGTTATCTAGCTGGAAGCTCAGTACTAGTCTCATCATATCATCTTACTTTACATCTGACAGCTTAGTCAGAAGCAAGGAACATCTCTTCTTGCTTTACGTCTGACAACTCGGTCAGAAGCAAGGAACATCTCTTCTTGCTTTACGTCTGACAACTCGGTTAGAAGCAATGAACATCTCTTCTTGCTTTACGTCTGACAACTCGGTCAAAAGCAAGAAACATCTCATCTTGCTTTACGTCTGACAACTCGGTCAAAAGCAAGGAACCTCTCATCTTGCTTTACGTCTGACAACTTGGTCAGGAGCAAGGAACATCTCATCTTGCTTTACGTCTGACAACTCGATCAGAAGCAAGGAACACATATCATCTTGCTTTATGTCTGACAACTAGGTCAGAAGCAAGGTACACATCTCATCTTGTTTTACGTCTGACAGCTAGGTCAGAAGCAAGGAATATCACATCTACTCCCCCTTTCGAGGGAGGTCCTTTCGAACAATGACAAGCTTATCTCGGAAGTACTCAAACTTCACACGAGATAGGGGCTTGGTCAACACGTCGGCAACCTGTTCATCCGTGCTAATGTACTGGAGCTTCAAGGCTCCTCTCTGTACCATGTCGCGGATGTAATGATAGCGGATCTCTATGTGCTTCGACCTATCATGGAATACAGGATTCTCTGTCATCTTTATGCAGCTCTGGTTGTCACATAGAATCACGATTGCTCTCATCTCCAAGTCAAATAGGCTGGTCAACAACTTTCGAAGCCATATAGCTTTGCAGCTAGCAGAACATGCAACAATGTATTCTGCTTCCGCTATGCTGAGAGCAATACTAGATTGCTTCCTACTCTGCCATGAGATCATAGCTAATCCCAAACTGAAACAACATCCTGAAGTGTTTTTCCTGTCAGAAACACTTCCTGCCCAATCTGCATCAATATATCCACTCAATGTGAAATTATGATCTCCATCATAGCTGAGACCATAATCTATTGTACCTTTGAGGTACCTTTGCAGCCACTAAGTGAACACGTCTGGGTTCTACCAGAAACTGACTCAAGGTGTTCACGACAAAACAAATGTCTGGTTTGGTGTTCGTCAGGTACATCAACGATCCAATAATCTGCCTATACAGTGTGGCATCAATCAATTATGACGACATATCGACCAACAGCTTCAGCTTCACTTCCATGGGTGTATTCATGGGCTTGCATTCCAGCATGTCAAATCTCTTTAAGATTTCAACCATGTACTTCCCTTGGTTAAGGAAGATCCTCTCGAGACTCTGCCATACCTCAAGACCTAAGAAATAATGCATTAGGCCAAGGTCTTTCATTTCAAATTCCGAGGCAAGACTCTTTT